>JAAAKE020137681.1:0-13747 GCA_010014785.2 Anisolabis maritima
ATCTGTGGGGGTGGGGGGGGGGGGGGGGGGGGGGGGGGGGGGGGGGGAAAGGATTTTTAAGTTTTGTTTAATACATAATATAACAATTTGAACTGTTCATTATTGACTAACAATAATCTTTGATTTATTAAATTTTTCTCTAAATTAACAACTAAATATTGTATAAGAAGGATTTAATCGAAAAATCAAATAGTGAGTAGATCATTTTAGGTTGCCTGCCTTCTAGCAAGCAAAAGCGAACGATTTTTTGAACACCAGGGAACATATTTTCTATATTCCTCCAATTTAAACATTAGAATCTCTAAGTTTATAAACAATGATTTTTATATAATATTTCATAATACATTAATCAACTTATCAAAATATTTAATAAAGATTATTTAAAAAAATGAATAGCTTTAGACCATATAGCATAAAAAGCTTAAAAAACTTTCTGTTGCAAATAGCCAAAGGGTTCGCTAAAAGAAAAAAAATAATAAAAGAAGTCAAGGCCGGTTTTACTATTTTTTTATTATATAAACTACAATTTAATTTATTCATTCATAAATAGGTTGCAAAAAATAATTTTATATTATTTTTATAAAAGGAAATTTTTATTTCAAAGTGGATCATTTATATATTTTTTAATTAAATCACTTTGAAATGAAGCAATTGAAATTCACTTTTACTTTGAAAAAAGCCTCGAGGCAATAAAAAAATTAGTGAAATAGTGAATTGAGCAATTGTTTAACATATTTATAAATTGTCAAAATGTGCAATATTAAAATACCTTTGGGTGTCCGCATCTACGTTTAGCTTTGCCTTGAATTTAGGTAACACATAAAACTATATGTTGTCGGGGGCATTGGCCGAGGTAAAAAGACACTACCACCAAGATCGTTCAAATTATGCCGGACTGAACTTCGGATGGGTGACCCCGGGGACAGGAGTCTTAACGACGGCTAATAGCCATCGGTATTTCGAATATAATAAACTAATATATATATAATATTGTGATATGTAATAAAAATCCAAATGTTCTTAGAAACCGAAGGACTTTAAACAAATAAATAAATAATTTAATGTTGTTTATACAACAAGTCACTCATATTGTATTTAAAATAACTTAAGTACTGAACTCTCTAAGTAGGGAATGGCGGATGACTGCACTGATATCAGTGTTATGCATCACTGACGGACAGTGTTGGCCGCGAGAGTTAACAGCCGTAATTTGTGAAAATCTGGCACCCTGTCGCCCTTAATATAGCAATAGTCTTGCCCAGCTCTGATTGTTCGGTGGACTGTCATCACCGCGCCCCTTATTCCTCGTCTCCACTTACCCAATACAAAAGTTATATTAAATAAAGTATAATGAAAGAAAGTTTCAACCTTAAAACGTGCATTTGATGCCAAATCAAAAATTTAATTAATGATATATCACGATACATACTAATGAAAGCCTTTGGCAAAAGTGAAACAAACGTTCTCCTTCCTCAGATATTTTTTACTTATTTGTTATTAAACAATTTGACAAATGAGCTTTGCCGTAGCGAGAAGGGGTGGACTTATTCTTACTCAGAATTGAAACTGAATTTTTTTTATTTATTTTACTCACACCCCTTTCTACGCCATTGGTTATTTTATTCAAGATATTTATTTATCATTACAATATACTAGCTGCCCAAACCGCTTATAGATCAAAAGTAAAAGGAAGAATGATTTAATTATTATACACATTATTAAAAAAAAAAAAAAAAAGATATTTCCTGAAAGGAACTCGTTTATTAGGCCTTAGTGAGTCGAGTCAGTAAAGAATAATAATACTTTAGATATATAAATTTCATTTGAAAAAGTTTTTTCCGATAACTCCCACCTGTGACTTTCACCTTTGGATCAGAGCAAAAGTAGTTTTGACCAAATTAGAAGCTGTCGGAACATTTGACAACTCTTTAATATAATTTATTTATATTATATTTATTCAACGAAAATAAATGGAAAATAAATTGATTTAGAATTTGCATTTCCTCTACTAAATAATTTTATTGGCACTCTATGGAGAAATAAATTTTACTTCTGTGATAGGTTTCCTAGTGAATGTATTTCTTGAGTTGATACAGTAAAGAGCAGAGGAGTAGCCAAGCAATTTGGAGCATCTCTTCCCTCTGCACGAATAATCAAGGTTCATTTAGGAGAATAATATTGTATATAGAAAAGAAATACGGCTCAACTTTTCATAAAAAAAAAAAAAGAGTTCGAACGATTTAAAAACTCTGACAATTTTGTCAAGACAATATCTTCCAACAAAATTCAAATTGGCAAAATTAGGTCTATTCAAAAAATACATAAGAAGTTTATTGACATTTTCAGTAGCGTAACAATAGGACCAGCAGGACCCACCGCGCGGGTTGATTCAAGTGCTAATATTTATTTTATTTTTCTTTCTTATTTATTTTTTCAGGGAGACCCAAAAAAAATAAATAAATAAATAAACAGATCCCCAGCCTTTCTGGGCATTTGTATTTTAAGGCCAAATAGTTTTGAATTTTAAGATAAAAATGTTCTATACTTTTAATAAAAAAACAATTATAGGATCTCGCGACTGTTTGTAAGAGAGCACCTTTGATCTTTGCTTGCTTAGCAATTTGCCTATTTACCGTATCTAATTTATTTCACTTGAAAAACTAGCCAACTTATCATCGTATTTTTTATAATATTAAATCGATCTGAAAAAAATATAAAATAATTATTCCTCTTTTAAAAATTTTTTAAACCAGCAATCTATTACTTTTAATTTTTTTGTCTTTTCGGCATCTGAGGCCATATAGACATTAAACGATGTATAACTATATTTTTTTGATACTAATTATCCAGGCATATTTATTTATATCAATTGGTATCCAATTTATTTGTGTAGGGAATTTTCCGGGAGGCGGTTTTAGGGTATGATTAATTCAAATTAAATGTAGAGAGAACCCCGTGATTATTTACCGGGAATAATTAATAGAGAAAGTCTGATAAATTTCAATTACGTCGAGAATAAGGACAAAATAATATCACTTGAAAAATTAATAATGACACAACTAATTAATAAAATTTTTTGATCACCTTAGTATAACTTTGGACTTAGATTCTTTCCATTATAAAAATTTGAAAAAAAAAAAGATAAGAAGAAAATTTCCCATAGAAGAGAGACAAGATCAGGTGGCAAAAACTGCGGACTGCGCAGCTAGTCTCTAATAAAATCTTGCAACATTAATCATGTTACTATAGTCTTTCCTTCGAATGTGAACCAATTAATTTCACTTCTACATTTATATAAAAATTCATTAAAAATTGGTTAAGTTAAGGCGGTCGCCTTACTCCTGCCGCCGGCCCTGACCGTATTAAAATAAAACTAGATTAATTAAAAAAATAGAGTTACCAATAAAATTTAAATAAAACTAAACCCTGAATAAAAATATATGACTAGGTTAGACTCTCTGATTCTATAGAGTGGAAATGCAAAAAAGCTCAACATCCAAGGGTATAGATTTTTATTAACATTACTATTAACAAACAAACCTTCAGTTAGGTGAATGTCGTTAAATCGGTGTTCTTTATTATATCATTGGATTTTCATTTTCAAACGTTCTATACAACATAGTTTCAGAAAATTTTTTTAATACTCACCAATGAATTTTCAAGCCCGATTCAAAAATTTCAATACGCCCATTGATAGACTTATTTTTTATTTAAAAAATTTTTATCTTTTATTAATCAATCTCCTGATCGAATAATTTTCCTGGGAGGTCCCAAGCACGGGGCTACTACATTACCCATTGCCTCCATCTTTATGATTATTTTTTACTTTCATTTGTTTTATATTCACCTTTTAAACTCTAAATTCGCCCAGTAACCAGCGGCGCATTCAGAAGGAATGGTCACTCAAGAAATATTGTAAAAAGATCAAATTTAAATTAAATTTAAAAAAATAAGTTAACTCCCAAAATAATATTTGATCTTTCCCACAACCTTAAACAAATTGGTTACGCCACTATTTTTTAATTTCGATTATCTGAGGACATTTCGACTCCGCCCTTATTTATTTATATTAATTGGTAGTCAATATAATATAAATAAATTTTTGTTGCGAACAACTAACCTTTGGTACGTGAGACGAGACCTCTACCTCTGTACCAAGAGACAGGGCTAAAGCCACTATTTAATAAGTAATAATATTAATAAGTGTCAATGTCCACTGTTTAATTATTGTTTTATTTTGTTAACCTTCGTTAACAAGGAAATTAAAAAAAAAGTTATAGGAACACATTACCCCTATGGCAAGGCAAAGCTTCAAGAGGTTAGTTAACAAGAAATAGTAAATTTAAATTTCTTGTAAAAATTTACAAGTAACCTAGTTATAGCCGGTTAGTATATAGCCTAATTTAAAATAGTATCGTGAAAACTAGTATATTGAATATAAAAGTAATTAAAATTATATTGAGTAATTTTTGCACAATTCCAGAATATTTTATTTTTAACTTAAAAAAAATCTGGAGTGACAGCCGCACATCACACAACTTTCTCTTAGCTATGGTAATTTACATGCAACGAGGATATCTAGCTTAAATATAAAATTTCAGCCTCGTACGTTTTTGAGACATCTTGTTCACAAACATACAGACCCAAATAAACGCCCATTTTTTTAAGACTCAGGAGTCCGCAAAACCTATTCCCGTTGAAATCGGGTTGCGATCGAGCAAAAATTTCTCACTATATATTACACATATAGATAAGAGAAAGTAAAATTAGAATATACATAATCATTATATATAAATTAAAATATAATATAGAGTGAAATAAAATTTTAAACTCAGAAATTATCAAAAAATATCTTATATTCTTTAGAATTTCTTTTAAAATAGAGTTTCCGATTATTATTATTATATATAACTGGGCAGATTTATTGTGTAAGGGGTTCGGAGAAAAGAAAACACTAGCCGCCTTTCTCAGGTTCACTCTACACCTCTTTATTTGGCAAATATTTCATCAAGACGTCGGCCATCTTCAGTGCTACAATGCAATTTTTTGAGGTAATTTCTTCCATTTTTCAAGAAGTTTATTTCTCAGATCAAGTAGGTTCTCAGGCATACGTTTCCTGACATTTCTGCCCAAAATATCCCATACATGTTCGATTGGCTTGAGATCTGGGCTTCGAGGAGGCCAATCTAAGATTTTGATTCCCACTTCATGCATGTATTTTTTAACGATTGTTGCCGTATGAGGGCGTGCATTGTCTTGTATCAAGAGAAAATTGTCTCCAATAAAGGGAGCAATAGGGACAACATAGTTTTCAAGAACCTCGTCAATATATCGTCGACCCGTAAGAACCCCATTCTCTTTGAAAACCAGTTCTGTTCTAGCCTCTAGATTCCAGCCCATACCATTTCAGATCCCCCATTGAATGCCGTTCATTAGGTCTCCTCCATATTATTTCTCTGCCTTCGGGTGATTTAAGAGCGAATCTGGACTCATTCGAGAAAAGAACTGCCATGATCAACAGTCCAATCTCGGTGTTGAAGAGCAAATCGAAGGCGAGCAGATCGATGTTTTTGAGTAAGTTCGGGCCCAGTAGCTGGTCTTCTACATAGGAGATTTGCTTCTTTTAGTCTTCTCTAATTGTCTTTTCACTTATACTGGCCTCAGTGGCCCGTTCGAGGCGGTTTCGCGCTTCAACGGCGGGTGTATGACAATCTGGCAAAATTTGCATCGTTAAAAATCTATCGTCTTTGTCCGATGTTGACCTCTTTCTATCTGAATCAGGTCTTCTGTAGTAAGTACCAAGTTCTCTATACCTTTGATAGGTTCTTTGAATAGTCGAAACATTAACATCCAGCACTTTAGCTACATAACGTGGGGTTCGTCCGTATTCTAATAAAGCTATTGCTTTAGGGGCTTCTTCTTGATTTAAAGGCATCTTTATAGAATGAAATTCTATTTAGAAATGAGAAAAATAAATAAATAAATTGCAACTGCATGATTATTTAAAATCCCTTTTTCTTTTTTTTTCGGCAAATGAGGCCATTTAGACTCCGTCCTTATTTATTTCTATTAATTGGTAGCCAATATAATAGAAATACATTTTTGTCACTCAGGACGGGAAGCGAACCACTGATTTTTGGTATGTGAAGCGAAACCTTTACCTCTGCACCAAGGGACAGGGCAAAATCCCTTTTAATAAATGAAGTTATACATTGTATGTATTGAATAATGAAATTTAACAAAATTTGATATTTTGAAAGAATGTTCGCGATTTGTAATTAAATTATTAATAATAGAGATTAAAAGGGTTTAAAGATATATAAAATGATCTTAAAAATAATATAAATGTTTTACCTTTATTAAAAAATTGATATTATAAAAGTAAAAACAAATTTAAAAAAATTAGGTGTTGCATTTTTTTTGCCGGCCAATGTATAAATAAATAGTCAAAAAATTAGCAAATTAATTTTATAAAGAGCCGAATTATTTATAAGATATCGGAATTAGGAGGGTCATAGTTGGTGCAATGGAATGTTGAACGTGAAATTAAAAATATATTACTTATATAAGTGAGAGAGGAAAAAATTGATAAATATCTTCCCTTTAATAACAATTAAAATGTATATAATTACTGGAAAAATAAATTTAGAATTAATTTTAAATTAATTTTGGATGCAATTGGTATAATGATCTAAAGGCTTAGATTAGCTAGATTTTTATCATTTATTTTCAATTTTATTTAATGAATGAAAATCCTTAAAAGAATTGAAAATAAAACTTTTTATTTGGAAAAACTTATTCTGGCTGAATTTTTTAATATTTTCATAAGAAAATATAACCAAATTTTAAGTGTTATTTTTTTATGTACTTACATATATTCAAACAAGAACAAATGAAAATGAAGTACTCCAACCACCTCATGTTATTTCGACACTTTAGGAGTTGACTGAACAGACCAAAAACCTTTCTAGACTTTTTATAACTACACCATGCACTTGGGTGTCCCCCTCCCCACCTCCCACCATTCTTTGGCTAACACGTGCTCGTGATTTCATGCTGGTTCAAACATATGAAGATATGTCAAAAAAAGCAAAACTGGAACGACATTGCTTTCACTAACTCCGCCCTTCCATTTTTTTTTTTTTTTTTGTAAATTTTGGAAGGAGATTGAAATTATGCACATCCACCCTAATATTTTAACATTTAATTTGTTGATATTAAAAATCTTAATTGACTGCACTTGAACCATTTTTATTATGATATAAGAGTTAATAATTTATCTTATTTTTTATAAAAATCTCATATAATTTTATGATAACTTGTTTAAATTGCCGGTAACCATATTTAATAGGTGATTTTTTTATACATTGTATCACACTATTAATTACTTTATTTGTATATAGTTATTTATGTTTATAGTTCTGAAGGTTAGATTTTATTATTTGAAATATTTTTTAAGAAAATATTTATTTCCTTTTGAAATGTCTTATATTAATAAAATAATTTTAATTTTTTCTTTAATGTAAGGGGCCCTGAAAGCAGTATCAACGGTTATTTCGAAAAACACTTATCATTATGATTAAAAATAGACAAATTATCTACCAAAAATGAGAATGATTTATAAAATAATAGGCAACGAAGTTTCCCACATATGAGGTGGACGTTCTACAGCCCTATCAAGTATGCAAGTCATGTCAAGTTTATTTTTATTGATATTTTGTTAGGATAAATTGTTTGTATACATAAATATCTTTTCATTAATAAAATTCAAAATATTATATTAGCTACCAATTAATATAAATAAATACGGACGGAGTCAAAATGGTTTCAGATGCCGTAAAAGAGTTGAAAAAATTTAATAAAAAAGGTTATAGTTATATATTTGTTAAGTTTAATCATTTTCCGATATATATATATATATATATAATCCCATAAAAGCTACACATATATATAATATACACGTACGCATATTAAGATTTTTTTGCATTTTTGGGGTCATTTTAACCTGAAACGTAAAGAAATTTTAAAAAATGGGGAGGTCAAATTATGATCATAATACTTTCCCCTTATTAGTATATATAATAGTGTGGGGAAATAAAATTAAATAATGAAATAAAATAAATACGAACTCGCTAGAAAAGAAAAATTGATGAAATGAAAATTCCCTTAGTGGTGTCATTTTCCAAATTTTTCCAAAAATTGGATTGTTAATAACTAATAAATATTATATTAGCTACCAATTAATATAAATAAATACGAGCGGAGTCTAAATGGCCTCAGATGCCGAAAAAGACTTAAAAAAAAGACCAGCTCCCAATTTTTTTTTCTATTTGCCGCAATTTCTTCCACTTAGAACCCCTGATTTTCCTTTAATTTAGCTACTCCATTCAGTTCTTCCTTAATTATTACTCAATTTTTGCTTGTAGTGAAATTTTTTTTTAAATTTTATTTATACTCTTTTCGACGTCTATCAATCCATTTAGAGTTTATAATTTTTCAATTTATACTTATAAATAATACATTTTTTTAAAAGTCTTTTGCAGTATTTGAGGCTATTTAGACTCCATCTTTAATTATTTATATTAATTGGTAGCCAATATAATATAAATAAATTTTTGTCGCTCACGAAGCGAACTACTGACCTTTGGTACGTGAGGCGAGATCTCTCTCTCTCTCCAAGGGACAGGGCCTAAAAAATAAAAATAAATTATCGGTGGCTTCAACAACCTTGTTCTTCGAGAAAATTTTTATTTTACTTGTGGTATTATTTGTTCAACAATAAGAACAATTTTATCCGGTATCACTTCTCTTCTGAAGTCTTCCCGCCTTCTTCATTGAGAATAGGCTCTATCTAGCAATAATCTTGAATAGGTGACCTTCAAAAAGAACAATCCTATCACCATCAGGTGTCATAAATAAATGTCATAATTAGTTTTTGTAAAATATAAAAAATAATTAATATAAGCATTTTAAACTTATATAATTGTATATATATATATTTTAATAGATTTCGTTCCAATTAGAAATTAATTTAAATTTTCCCTCAAATCGAAGGTTATTTTTAATAGATATTTCCTCTCCAAAACATAGATTTTAGTAAACATTAGCTAGCCATTTAATAAGTGTTAAGATTCTATTTTTTACTAAAGTTTAATTGTAATGGATTAAAATTTTTTCCTTTTTTTGCCATATTTTGGATAAGCATAAAATGAATAATTACTTGGAAATCTTAAAAAAAAGTAGAGAAGAGGACCGGCTTTAGCAAACAAATGTTTTACTTCTATAACTACAAAATATTTTGTTTTTATATAGATTAAAAATAATAAATAATAGACATTTCATTATAAATTAAAATTTCCAGATAATTTTTAAACCAAGTTGGAATTTGCAAAGGCCCAAAATTTTTTTCATCTTATCAAAAAAAAATTTCAATAATTATTAATATTTTATTTTAGTTTTCTTTTCAACTTATCTAAAAAATTTTCAGTAAATATATCCTTGAAACATTAGACTTAGCACTTATTCTTTTCATTCTCAATTTTTCCTAGTCACTCGCTCTACAATAAATACTTGAGCGAAATTCTTTCTCAAATAATTTATTTTAATGAGAGATTAGGTCCAACGAAGGATAACTATACTATTCAATAAATATGGTAAATTTTTTTTAATACTAAAAATAAATAAAGATAATTGACCTTTTTGAAACAGGCTAACCAAGATGCATTTTTGATTAGCGGGTTGTCTATGGTTAAGTTATTCCATAATAATTTAATACATTCAGAAAACAATTCAAATAAAAATTAAAACTATCTGCATTCATCTATTACATATTAATTAATATAATTTTCTATAAAATCTTCTTTATTTACATTTTCCTTTTGATCTTTCCCCTCCCCAACTTACTCATTTGCGCTCTACCATCTACACGACTCTTCGCACTCCGCCAGGTTTTCAATAAAATTCTTCAAGGTGAATTTTCGGAGTAAAATTGTAGAATCAATAAAATAAGGCGGATTAAATAATTTGAAAGAATTTTTTCTTCTGAATTTCAAATAATAATTTAAGAGATATTTTTTTAATCTTTAAGAATATAAGGTCTGTTTATAATTTCTCTCAAATTTTTTTTTGTCTTTTCCGGCATCTGTGGCCATTTAGACTCCCTCCGTATTTATTTTTCTCTAATTTAAAATGGCAATGACATTCAGTTGAATAATTAGAAAATTATTTAATTGCTCTGATCAGAGGCGTATACAAGAGGGGAAGGGTAAAGGGGATAATTACCCTTCCATGACTTTAACTCCTTCAACTTTAAGTCTTTTTTCGACTGCCGTGACTATAAACTATACAATCATATTACGACCCTATGATTTAGGTTCGGATTCAAATTAGTAAATAAGCATTAATAAAAAACTCTGTAAAAATTTGATAATGATGATTGTATTAGATTTTACTATATAGGCCTCATTATTTAAACTAGATCACCATCCATGGTCCAACACATTTTTCATCTAGAGGCAAGGGCGATTCAAACGATCGCCCTCCCCACTAAATCAGATGGAGTGGCCATTTAGACTTTTATAAATATTAAATATCGATTGCTTCCGAGGTGTGTTCATTGTTGTTTTTATAAATATTGTCTTGTATACCAATATATATTTATATATATATATATTGATATATATAAATTTCATTCATTACTCCCTCCCCCGTGATTTAAGGGTGGATACGCCAGTTGCTCTAATAATTATATCTTTTTCATTTTTACTCAATTATATCACTTTTTTTTATAATATTTTACTATTAAATAACTTTCATTATTTCCTTTGAATAAACGGAAAATTATATAAAATTATTGTGTATATATGTATTTCCTTAAATTTAAATAAGATACAGTTACAAAACTTTTGACGAAAAAACTTTTTTAAATTCAGACAAGTACTATTGAAGAAGTTAAGTGTAACGAAATAAATCGATTTAGTTTGGCTTAATATTTTATTTACTAGGTGTTGTAAAATCAAGCTTCTATAGTAATTTAGAATATTAAAATGTGTAATCACTTCTTCTCTCGGGCGTTCGGTAGGTACATCGCGAGAGTAATGGCGTATTCAGAGGTGTTCAGGGGCTCCATTTGCAAAACCAAAAAGCAACATAAAATTTCAATAAAACAAGCGCTGTGGATGAAAAAAATAATAAAATTAAAAGATTAAATGGAATTTCTATTAAGAACCAACTCCAAAAAAAAAAACAATAAAAAACTAGAAAAACTATATAAGAGAAAATTTTTATATTTTGAATTATTTTGTTCATAGGTTATTTTTTTTCATATATAAAGATTATACTATCTACTGCTATCATTATGTTTTTTTTTTTCAAAAATGAACTTGCGCTACTTTCAAAATAAACGGCGCAATTAAATAATAAATAAATAAAGTAAATTGGATTGTCTTCCTTCCAGCAAATAAAAACTAACAAACTTATGCAACATTTTGTAGAATCTATTCACGACACCGATATCCATTCATAACTTTTATCTTTTCCTTCATTAATAATAATATATTTAATTATTAAAAAACGTCTTGCTTAAAGAGAATATTCAAATTAAGAGCTTATTTTCAGTTAAATCTTGAGTAATTATATAAATTATAAATACTTAAGAAACGGTAACACACACGCACACACAGACAAATTATACTACAATCCATAAAAGGAGAAATTTAAACTGTTTCAAATCACATTCATATACTAATATAAAATATTCTGAAAGACCTAAAAAAAGTTTTTTTATAAAAGAGATCGAGGAATTTGATATATTCATAATTAATGTAAAAGACAAGATTCGAAATCGTTTTTTTTTCCAGAGGCGAAAGTTAAAAAAATTTTGAATTACCTAACATAATTCTCCCCACCCTTCTTCTCGTTCCCCCACTCAAATAGAAGTGGGAAGTTAACTTCATTATCAATGATATTAAATTTTTTTAAAATGATTTTAATTTTCCTTTAATGTCATTTACATAGTCTCATAAATTTATAAAAATCACTTCTATATCAACATGTCAATTTAAAAAAAAATATTTGGAATATTATTCCATTAATTAAACAAACACATAAGAGAAAATTAAAATTTCTTAATTAAAACATTTAAATAATGAATGTCCATATAGGCCTATATCGTTTGAATAATATTTCTCTTGCAAGTGATTTATTAGATCTCGGAATTCCGTCCCAAATCATAATTAAAATTTCATAATTCATTTTCCGAAATTTTTAATTTTTTACATTAATCCATTTAATGTGGATCAAACTCACGTTCAAACCTGAGTGTTTTAACATATAAAATAAACATAATCTCCCTCTAATCTATCTGAAAAATGCTTCATTAAGACCTATGGCCATAGAGCTCTCAACTATCAGACCGATTGCATAGGACTTAGTAATTGTTATATATCTATTTTACAAAATGCTGATGGCCAGATTGTATGAAAAGTTGAAATATTCAATTGGACCATTTATAAAATCTGTCAAAAAATAGAAAATTATAAAATGTAAAAACTTTCTAAATAATAACATGTTTATATAAACTTAGGGTCAAAAAAAAGATTTAGTTAATAAGATTTCGACTTTTTTATTGTTATATTTATATTTGTATTATGGGTCAGCGATCTCATCAAGATCGTTGATTCCCAATATTTATTTATTTTATTTGCCTGTAAATGATACATAATTTTTATTCATTCTGAAGACATCGCCATATCAATGCTGATGAGTATTATTTTATCTATATACACTTTGTATATGTTATATATATTTTTGTGTATTGTAATATACAACTCTATCTGCGATTTTAATGTTTTATACATTGAATCTGCATATACTGTAAGTTATTTTGTAAAGTTGTTGTGTTTTTTAATTTTATTGCTCATTTCAGCCCTAATGACTGATGATGGCTTTATCTAATTAAAGCCGAAACGTTTCATATTTTGGAAGTTTTATTTCGATAGAGGCTACCCTACTGGATGACTTCCTTCCTTTTCATATATATTATTATCAAGTATATATTAAATATAATAATTGAAGTTATAAATGGAGGACGGATTATATATTGATATTATTAATAGTAAATGGAGGTCAAAATAAATATGGCGAAAATGGATGCTGGATTCATAATATGTAATAACAATATAAGGAATGTATGTCTAATGGCGTTGGTATGCACGTGTCTTGAAGTTAGCTAGTGTCATGCCAAAATATTTATTTATTAATGATTCCAGATCTTGGAATTTGGTTTGTATATAAAAGCAACCCACGATAAGGTAGTGGGAAAATTCTTTGCCAAAAGTGACTAACATTTGAGTACATTTTATCATATATTTTATTATGTGGAGTATAATATAGATCTATTTTTTTAAATAATTGATTCCAAAATTTCAACTTTTGTAGAGTTATTTATTAAATATAAGCCCACAACTTGAGTCTAGTCATAGTCTAGTGAATAAACGTAATAAATAAATTATTATTGATAAATTACCCAATAGTGAAATAGTTATCAAATGCCAAAGTTAAAATATTATAATAATAATAAAAATATTTATTTGTTAATGTTTCCAGGATGAACCAAACGAAGATCATCAAACAATAAAGTAAAAAATTTTTAAAAATTAATTTAATTTTAATTTTTGAGGGAAAAGCCTTAAATTAAAGGCTTAAAAACCCTCAATCCTAACAAAAAAAAATCATTCCCCGGTTGGTT
>JAAAKE020137692.1:0-13746 GCA_010014785.2 Anisolabis maritima
GGTGGGATCCAATGTTCCAATCCAGGGCATACTTGAGGATTTGTTTTCATTAAATATTTTTATTTAATGAAAAAAATTCCTCCTGCTCGGGATGCGAACACCGATCTCCTGTACAGAACGGCGACACCGATTGCTCCACAGAGCCCATTTTTAAGATTTCGTCCATATTTATTTAATAATTGATTTTTTGGTTTTTTCAACACATGGAATTTAAAATTAGGAAATTAATGGAAATTAATATTAATTAATTAATTAAAAACATAAGTAAATGATGTCATATTTTATTACTTGTACCTTTCATGTTAAAAAAAATAATAAAAAACGAAAATAAGTGTGAAATTCAATTTAATTAATTAAAACTATAAAATTTGCATAATTGATTAAAAATTTTATAACAACATATTATAACAAAAACAAATGTGAAATTATATATAAAATGCAAATTTTTAGTATTGAAATTATCTACTTTAGGCAAAAAATAAAAATATAATTGAGGCTAATTGATTGATATTTTCAATAAAATAAAAATATTAAAAATATAATTCGTTCGACATGGAATGAAGAAAATCTTCTGTTGAGTTAGATTATAATTAGATATAATTCCTGTCTCTGTTGACAATTCTATTCATATTTCAGGTATATCTAAGGCTGTTTTAAAGATTATTATTATATACATTTGGCTACTCTGTTTGAGAAAATCAACCTAAATTTTTTAACTTGCTTTTTCACATTTCTTTATTAAAAAATACATAAAATTCATTGAAAAATACATTTCGTTATGCTTTTTAACTTTGAGACTGTTCATAAAATTTTTTTTTCTTTTTGTCATTAAAATACGCCTATGAATTTATAAACAATGGCTGACAATAACGATAAGGATATTGTAACTAATTTCATTCCTGTTTTTGTTTTATATTATAAACTTAAATGTTAAATCTTATTGTTTATTTATGAACCAAAAAAGATTTGTGTTTTAATTATTTAGAAATTGATTTAATTCCACAAATCTATTCTTTTTTTACTTTAATAGAAAAAGTGGCAATATTATTATTTTATATTGTTACGATATAAATAAAATGAGATAATTTAACATGTAAACGAATTATTTATTTGCCATTAAATGATATACGGTCGATATTAGAAATAAGTTAGAAATAATATTGCCTTGGCAGTTATTCTTGATCAAATATCACAAATTATATATTACAATCGTTATTAAATAGAGATAGAGAGCCGAGCCGCCCTTGAGAGCTAAAATGACGTAAAAACGAGACATGGGCGGATGGATATCGCAAAATAGAGAGAGAAATAATTCAGATATTAGCTAAGTGATTTCACTTTAAATATAAATAAAAATAAAAAAAATACTACTAATTAATCAACAATGAACTACAATAATCTGATTTATTATCATTATTATGATTTATGCGTCTTCTGAGTTATATTTTCATGATGATCTCTCATCACACACCACCAGAGTAAAATTCACATTTATACATTAGTTAAAAAAAATTTTCTTCATTTATGGGATTAATAAACGAAAATATTTAGACTTTATAATTTGTTAAGCTTTTAATTAAAAAAACCATATTCAATTATACTATTCCAGAGAATATAGATTGACTATATATTTATTTATCTAAATTACTCGATTTTTTTTTTTAAATCGATTATCGTTATAGTCTTTGAGATTTATTTCCATTTTCATTTTAATAATCATAATGATAAACAATTTAATATTTTTTTATAAAACTTATTTATGAAAAATAAATAAAAATTATTAGTATAAAATTAATATTTAATAATGATAGAATATGCTCCAAATTTTCTCAAGACGAATATGATTAGAGGAACTATTATATGAAAAAAAAGACAAAAGTAACATATTAAATTGACATTACAAAGCATTTTTTACAAATTGCACAATCAAAATGAACATGTTATTATTGTAGACACTAAAAAACATTTACTTATTAAAAAAATTATTATCGTTTTATTATCGTGATCTTGCGGATTATGGATCTGAAGTTGCATCACAACTCGGGTTCGAGTTCCACTTGCCGCAAAAAATTATTCAACATTGCCATGTCTTCTCTTGTGGTAAAATAGCGGGAAATTTCACATGAAGACTTAAAAATGAAAGATATCCCTTTTATGTCTTATAGAATGATTTCGTTTTAAAAGAAATAAAAATAATCGGGTAAATGAAGCTCAAATAGAAATAGTAGACTGACCCTTGAGCGGCGGCGGCGCAGGGATGATCAGCTGAGATGGGCGCAGGCGAATTGCGCAATGGCAACGGGTAATGGGCTGGTGGTGGGTCTCGGCCAAGTTTTGCCAAGGGACACACCATCGGGCTAAGGCGGCCGAGCAGCGCAGCGGCGCGGGCCGCCGCCTGGACCTCCCGCGCCGGCGGCCCAGTCGCCTGCGCCATGCGCGCCGGCCCCCGACCCCGCTTCGCTTAGCCACACCTGTAAAACAAATAACAATATTAGCTAAAAAAAAAATCTAAAATTCCTTTTATTCAATAAAAAATAAATTAATGTTAAACAAACCTCTGAATGGTCAAAATGCAGACAGAGTTTTTAATAAAGTTTGAGAACAAACTAAATAACGGTCATAGAAGTGCGGTTTGCTGACTTTTTGGTGAAATTTTTTATTATCAATCTTGTTGACAAGCAATGATAAACGTCGGAAGATGGGTGACCCAGAGTAACAAGTTAAACCACCACCTGAAGCCATCGATACAGATTTTTCTTTCAAAATATATATAGACCCATTCAATTCATTCTAATGGCCTCAGTAGTCGAAATGATTTCTATTAAATATTAACAAATGATTAGATCAGACAAGTAAATTTTTGAGGAGACAAATATATTTTTACCCCTAAAGTACAAAAAAAAAATATGAATTAAAAATTTTAAAGAAATCAATTGTAATCTCAAGCATCGAAGTCTCCAAGCGTTAAAGTCTCCTAATATTAATATATAAAAATAAAATTGATTTTTTTTTAAATGTTCATTGGTATTCGGGAGGAAAATAATATCGGGCAAATGGCCACTTCCACTCCTGTCCAATCACGACTCTTTGGAAAAAATTTTTCAATAACGGATCACATAAATGGATACCTATATCTGCAAAGACAGGAGGGATTTAAAATCATCAATGGTTTTTGGATTGAAATTTTTAATTTGCATAATAAACTGACAGGCTCTTTATTATGATTTCAAAGAGAGAAAAGGGGGGAGGGAACATTATTATTTATATTTATTAAATTAAACCCATAACGAGGATAAAGAGATGACCGCACCCTTTAATTTAATTCCAGCGTTCGAGATCTAAATTAATTCAAAATTTATATATTCATAAAGGATAGAGCACACAGAAAATCAATTTCATTTATTAATAACCATTATTTTTTTTTGTCTCTTCTTATTTTTAATTTTCTTTTTCCCTCCTCCTAAATATACTATAAATTTAATTTTTTATTAATAATAATAATAAATTAAATATTCTATATGTCTCTATTAATAAATTTGTAACTCTAGTAAATAGTAATATATTAAAGGCAATTTATTATGAAAGAAAAGAAAAGAAAAAAAAAAGAATCTCAGATTGAATGCGCTAGGAAAGAGAGAGAGAGAGAGAGAGAGAGTGACTCGAAGGTATAAATATAGAAAATGACAGGGAATGGAGCTGAGACTTCTTTTGCTACACGCCCTTCTTAAGTCCATCGTTTCTTCTTGTTTGCTGCTTATCTTCCCTCCCAACGAACACAGATACATTTGATTTCTCAAATTACAATAAACCATTTAAATTCAAGGATATTTATTGAATTTAACGGTTTTTTTTTTTTAAGAAGAGACATCTAACATTTCATTTTATAATACTGTACTTAATTATGTTAGTAGACTTTAAAAATAATTTTCTCAAATAAACTTCAATATATGGAGAGTTTAATTAAGGCTTATGGAAACAATTGACGTGTGACATTTAAAATTTTAAAATTTTATTGAAAAAAAAAAAAACAAAAGGTGTGACTTTCATATTTTAATAAAAAAAATCTCTAAATAATAATTTCTTCTCTTAAGTTTAAACCTACATGTGGTTTTTGATTTTGCAAAATTTTTTAGGAAATAGCTTTATATTACAGTGTGTTCTTGTCGAACGGGGGGTACGGCAAAATTGCTCAAAATTAACTTTTTATGGAAAAAATGTGTTAGGTATAGTTTCACATTAAAAAAAAGTAAAATTTTAGTCAGATATGTACCCAAAACTTTATATTCTTTATATCTGAAATAGGCCTCAGAATGAGTGGCAGAAAAAGATGCAAATATACCCAAAACATTATTAACTTATAATAATAACGTTAATAAGGGTGAAAGGTTAAACGTTTATTTCCTAAACTCTTCACTTCAAAAGATCCCTCCCCTCTTACCTTTCCCTCTTTATAAAAAATTAAATTGGAAGATTTATAACTTTCACAGTTGTGATCATTAATAAATAAAGAATATTTTGGATTTAACTATAGTCCCTTGTATTAATTGTATTGTATGTTTCGGTAACTTATTCTGTGCTACAATTCAGATGCAAATCACAAAGTGTTACTAATAATATATAATATTTCAGATGAAAACCTGATTTTAGATTTCTGAAAGTGACACTCTTTGCAATTTGAATTATACCTAAAGAAGCCTACAGAATGAGTGAACAAAATATTGACTTTGATAGAAAAAGACATTAGTTATACAAAAAATGTGCTTTTATCATAATATAAAAATATTCTTTAAATTTACAAAAAAAAAAAAAAAAAACTATGACGTATGGAGTGATGATATTTTTTTTTAAAGGCGTTGAAGTCTCTGGAGACATCAACGCCTTTCTGGATAGGAGATTTCTTTAAAATTTTATTACTTAAAATAAATTGATTATAAAATAAAGATAATTTGAATTATTATATAAAGTGTTTTTGAATTTTTCAAAATGATATAAAGCCCATCTTTTATGTATGCTACAAAAATTATTTAACTTGTTTTAAAAATTGGATGTATATATCGAGAGAAGATTTATATTTCAACAGATGATATATAAAATAAGTTTTTATATGTATGTCTGTGAGTGGCAGGCGGACGGTTTTAGTGAATCGCGTTAATAAAGTGTATTCATGAGCGATGACTATGCAGATACCGAGATCCGAGAGAGAGCGGCGGCTACGGCAGCGACATCCGTTGCATTATGCGCCCGGATGATAGATCGCGCGGCCTGCGAGGCTTTTAGCGAGACTCTCATTAGCAGCTGGCATAACTCAGTCTCTATCTCTTTCTCTTTCAATGGAAACCTTGTTCCCTGTTTATTGGAGTCCAATCAGATGGCAGTAACCCAGCCAACGCATACGACTTGGTTATAATAATAATAGCATCGTCTTAAAAACCTTATAAAAGCCTAATCCATTACTAGGTAATAAAGTCCACCCCCGCAAATGTAATGATTATAAAATGAACTAGTATTTTAACAGTTTTTCTACGATGTTTCAAAAACGAAACTCGTTATATAAAACTGGTGTGACTAAACGCACATCACACAATTTTATCATCCTAAGGTATGGATGCTGCGTGATGTGCTGTAACATCAGTAAGGTTCGATGAACAGCCAACATGAATTTATCTTGGGGCTGATAATTTCAAAGATGATCAAATAAATAATTTTTTATGAATTTTATTCAAAATTATTAGAGCGAATTTTGAGAAAATTGAAAACTAAAAAAGGATATCAGTAAAGTAATAATACTCTTATTCACAAACTTCGAGCTGCATGCAACGAGGGTACTTAGATTAAATATAAAATTTAGCCCCCTACGTTTTTTGTTTTTGAGAAATATTGTTCACAGACATACCATTTTGCGTAACCTATTTTTTTTAGACTCAGAGGACCTCATTTTCGTTGAAATCCCAACATCTTTTTTTTGCCATCGTAATACTTTCTCACTATATTTTATATATATATTTATAAACATTGAAAATTTAAGATTTTTGACCATTTACTTAATAACAACTTCTTATATTCCTTAAGGTCTTCTACAAGAAAAATATCTTCATCTCAAGCATTGAAATTTCCTCCTCATTAAAATTTCTAATTATTATCGAGAATAACAAGTTTGAGCTTAGTATCTATTCCTTCCTTATTTTTTTCTTCATTGAAGGTTTTTGGTACTTATGGACTACTTTCTATATAAATCCCAACTTTATAAAGGATTGAGTTTAATTATAATAGAAATATTTCAAGGACTGAGAGGGCTTAGAAAGTGCACTGAATTATTAATATTAATATATTATGCAAAAATAATATGCAATCAATCAAGAGGAATTAAGAACGGCTTAAATTAAAAGACAACATATTAAACTAGATAACATTATTATTCATTTATATAATTTTAATGATTAGACTAGAGAAAATAAATTTTTATTCATCCCAGATTTATTCTTTTAAATAACTTTTTTTTTTTATTTTTGGATGTTTTTAGTTTCTGTTTGTGTGAAAGTTATAACATTTTGTTAAGTGGCATGAAAAATATTTGCCATGAAATAATACAATAATTTCTTATTAGAAATTTTTTGTTTTCCAATCAGAATTTTTAAAATTCTCCCCTCTTACCTTTATATTCCTTCTAAAAGTTGATATAAATAGAATACATATAAAATTTTAATCTAATACAATTATTGATTGGGGTTTGAGAACAAACAATACAGAGCTTGCATTTATAATAGGTCTATATAAGATAGGCTCTATATATATATATAACCACCAATGTAAAATTCTATGAAAATATTTTTTTTTAATGAAAGGAAGGAGATTTCAATGCCTACATTAAATTTCTTTGCCACTCTTTCATATTTGAAATCAAGGGACGTATTGTGTGATATCCTTTCTAAACACAGAGAGAATTTTTAAAAGGGATATTTTTTTTTTTAGTTTATTTAAATCCTTGAGATGAAATGAGGGAATAAAGTGTTTGAATTCTCTCAGGATAAATTGTAGATTAAAAACCGTTATAAGATTTAAAAGAATCTTTTTTTTTTTTCTAAATTAATTAACTGAAATAATACTGAAGAGGGTGATTGGGAATTTTAAATTCGAATAGAGTTTAATGATAATATCAAGGAATGGTTGCGTCATCACGGGTTCTTTTGTCCCTTGTTTGAGAGGCATGACGCAGTGGAAATAAAAACCCATTTGACAGCAGCAGCAGCAGCAGAGAGAAGAGAGAGAGAGAGAGAGAGAGAGACGTTAATTTTGTGTAAACATTGCACCCACCTACTGAGATTTGTTTTTGCGCCCAGGTAGGTAGGTAGTAGTAATTGGAGGACGGACGGAGAGTCTCAAGAGTTTTTGATGACAGTCATTGTCAAGTTGACAACAAGAAAGATGCAAAAACACTAATGAAAAATTCCTGGGAGACTTTAATGCGCGAAGATTAATTTTAATTTTTAGGTTTAATCTCTCCAGTTCAGGTTTTTATTCCAGTTGATTTAGGATTATAAATATAATCTAACAATAAAAAAAGTAATTAAATATAGGAATAAATTATTAAAAAATAGAAACCTAATAACAAAAATTTGGTAAATATAAATTCTAAAACAGTCTAAAAATAATCAAGATAAAATAAAATTTTATTAATAATCAATGAAAATTTTGAATGCAGGTTCACCAATATACTTTGAAATATAAAATGTAAATTATGTCTATTTAATTGCTTAATAAGGAGTTTTTTATTTTAAAAAAATGAATGAGGATAGGATTAATTTTAATTTATATAAGAAGTTCAAAATTCAGACAAACGATTTATATTAAACCAGCCCATATATTAAAGCTAATTCTATTAAAATTATAATTCAGTGTTATTATTGTGTCTAACATCTAAAATTCATCAGAATTCTTTAAGTAAAGTAGAATAAAACCTAAAAGTTTTCATTCACACCTTTCTCCAGCTAGTTTATTGTAAAAAAAACCGAGCCAGATTTTAATTTCCTTAGTCTTTATTTTTATTTTTATTGTGTGGTTTGAGAGTAAGCAAAGAAAGAAAAATAAGATTTTTCTTATTCAAAATCTTATATTTATTTAAAATTTTTAGGAGATTTTAACGCACATTTAAATTAGAGACTTTAATGCATTATTTCTACTAATACACATATTTTTTTTTATCTAAAATAAAAAAGATCCACTTTCAAAAGACAATAATCATAAGGTAGCGGTGAAGGAGTACTACAACTTCTTGGAAGAAAATAGCCAAAAAATGTGCACCTAAATTCGCATTTTAATTACACGTGTTGCCTGACTATTTATTAATTAATAATTCATTTTTTTTTTATAGCATCACCAAAAAGAGAAAACGCAAGAGTATTTATTTTTGCAATCGTAAATTCTTAAAAAAAAAATAAAATAGATAAATAAATAAACAAGTGTTTAAATACTTATTTGTATTTCTCATAAAACAGTTTAACACTTTAATTTTGAAATTTATTATTATTTTAAAGTATTTTAGGAAATTATTGCTTATATAAGTATGTCCTTTGTTGCTGTTTTTGTTTTTATCACTGGTAATAATAATAATCAATAACATAAAAGTCTTAAATTAAGATTTTTAAATAAAAAAAATTTCTGATCTGCGTACACCCATCCATCTCATCGTCAAGATAAATAAATGAAATTCTTTGCTTCTACCGTAAATAATTAAATCTCCCCTCAAATTAATTAATAAACATTTTTCCCCTAGTCTTCGTCTCTCTCGGCTAGAGCTATAATTCATTTTTATTCTATTTTTATTTATTTATTTATTATAATGCTGAGGACATAAAAAATAATAGGTAGCTCTAGCTCTATTTCCATCTTTTAAAACAAATACAATTAAAAAAAATGAGATTATTAAATAACTTTTATTCAGTAATGGAAAATTTATTTATTGATTTTTTTAAATAAATATATATAGAACGACATTTATCAATAATAGATGAATTGAAAGAGAAGAGGGAGGCGCATTGAAATCACCTCACTAAACCATTGGCATTAAAATCTCCTAAATGAACTATTATTCGGTTGTTGCAAAAATAATGTTTGCCCTATTTGCCAGATCTCTCTCCGGCTGATTTTCATTTGTTCGCACATTTAACGAACTTTCTTGATGGGAGAGTGTTTAAAAACCAGACCGATGCCGAAATTGCGATTAAAGATTTCATCAAATCTAGAGAACCAGACTTTTTCGTAAAAGACATTAATAAGCTGTTATCACGTTGGCAAAAGTGTTTAGATCAAAACGGTTAAGTAGAACTGGAGATTTTTGTGTTTAAAGTTTTGCATTAAAAACGGACATTATTTTTGCAACAACCAAATAGAAATGCTTATTTAAAATATACTCACATTTAAACATTCATTTATCAAAGTGAAATTGAGAAGTAAAAAGGAGTTGGATGTTTTCACGATCTTTAGACCTCAAAACGTTATCGGCTCAATTGAAATGTTTAACTTACTGATATCTTATGTTCTTCCTTTTAATTATATATTCTGGCATCCAGTGCCTATAGATTGAATTTTTCCTTTAATTTGAAACAACTCTTTATTATTTAAAATATGATAAATAAAAAATTTATTTGCACTATTTTCACTGTTACATGACGTCATTGTTTATTTTGACAATTATAAAAAAATAACCTGAACAGAATTAAAATTTCTGAAATTCTAACTTCTCATGTTTCCAAATAAAAAAAAAAAAAAAAAAAAAAAAACGTTTAATTAATTGAATAGTTTGGTAATAGAATTATTACTATAATTTTCAAATAAAGAAAATGTTTTACCAGAATTGAATTCATAATCTAAACCGATAATTATCATAATAATACTACTTTTCTTTTTCTAAAGAAAATATCGTTTTATTTGTCTGTCTTGAAAATTGCTGTCTATTTTTAAAGCTTTTTGTAAATAAACGCGTGACTGTTTAAAAAAAAAAAAAAAAAAAAATGAATAATTTAAGATATGTGGAGTCTAATGACTGGCCTCCCCACAGGAGAGAATTCTAGCGGGTGGCTATGACATTAATATTTCGTGTATCGCCCCGAGGGGGTCGCTTTCCCGAAACTCATAAATAAATAAAATTAGATTTAATTAAAATAATAACTCAAAGTAGAAGGAAAATTAGGTTAAATAATTGTTGCATGACGAAACGTTTTGTTTTGTTTATAATTTTCAACATTAGAATAATTTTTACTATTACAGGAAAAAAATATCTTTATATATATATATATATCTACATAAAATATTCAAATAATAGATATATCTATATTTGTATGTGTATTCAACATCGCCTCCTGAACGAAAAATCAGGGGGTTAATTACTCCCCATGATTTTCTTTTAATTTTAAATCTTTTTACCATCACAATTTTAATTTATTTTAATATTCATATATCTTTATTTAAAGAAAAAGGTAATGATAAAGCTTTTTTTCGGCTGCCGAGGCCATTTTGACTATTTTGACAGTCCCCAAGTTCGGGCTCAGATTAGCACATTTGCATCAATAAAGAACTCCTGAAATCTTTGTAAAAATTTGATAATGATGATTTTACTATATAGGCTACATTATATGAAAAATGTATATATATATAAATTATTTTCATTACGCCAGTAACCTGAGGTTGATTTTAGGGTTTTTGTGCCTTTAATTAAAACCTTTTCCTTAAAAAGAATGCATACTAGAGGAGCAAGTGTATATATAATAATTATTCAAATTTAAAATTAAAAAAAAAAAAAAAAAAAATTATAATTGAATGAACATTTACAATCAAAATATCATTTGAAAATAAGATGGTGTAATATAGAAAGTTGAGTGATGTGCTTACCCACACTAGATTTTTTATTTCAATTTAAATAATTAATTTTTTTTTTAAGATAAATTTATTGAAAGAACAAATCGTGAAATAAATATAAAAAAAAATATATATATATAAATAAAATTCTTTCTAATAAATAACCAAATAAATAATTCCACCATAAAATTTAGGTCATTGTACAATTTAATGAGATCTCTCTCTCTCTCATGACTTGTTACTATTTTAGTAGAGACATAAAATAATTTTTATCAGAAAAACATGAACATAAAATTTTTGTTATTATTATTATTTAACATACAAAAAAAAAAAGAAGAAAGACAGAGATAGAGAAGGTTGCTTGCTTGCTTGCTCTCTATGGATATTTTGCCTTGAGAAATAAAGATATTAAATAACTATTTTTGTGACAAGAGGTGTAGAAGGGAACTAGTGACGTCTCTGTTTGATCAAATATTTCTTTTAATTGTTAAATTTTGTAATATTAATTGACAATAAAATATAAAATTTATAGAGGCTAAAAAGGAAAATTTATTTTGTAATAAAAATACATTCAAAAATACTAGGATATTATTATACCTAATAAATAGGACTATAGAACTATATCTAAAAATTGAAAACATATATAAAAATTATTCAAAAAATTTTTTTTTACATATTATTAATAGAAGCAATAAATTCAAATCACAGTGAAAGAAAAGTTAGTCTCCGACAAATAGTCCATTATTTTCTCTATATATAATAAAAACCAAAATATGTATATAATTAATTATTAGCCTACATAAAAAGTCATCGTCTTAGTCAATTATAAATAAAATATGATATAGAGAAGATTTTATAAATATTAATTGGTGTTTTTATTAGAAAAAAGAAATCTTTTTTGGCCATTCGAAAGAGGGAGATGGGGAAGAGTTGCTTAGAGATTTAAGAGAAATACTAGTACTAGTTCAGGTAACTCATTGTCCACATTCATAATCACTAGATATGGTAATATTAAAAATTATTTAGTAAGAGTCTCAAACCGACGAAGCTAGACGAATATCTTCTTCATTCTGTCTTTTCTGACTCCATTTAGGACCGGACACATGTTTTTCTTTCTCTAGAAACAATGACCAAAGAACTCATTTGAATGAAATGCAATAAATTAGTTGAGTGAGCTCCTCACTGGGGTCAAACACGCATCTGGGTGGGTGGTTTAGGTGGGAGGCTCATTTGTCCGTTTGTCCCCCTGGTCTTGTTCTCTCTCACCAATTGATATGTCAGCACCCGGTTGCCTGGACATACCATGCCAGTTCAGAAGTTCCAGACAACCGGCCACGACTGACCACTCTAAACTCGAAAAGCCAGCCTGCTGCCACCTGCGAAAATATATCCACCTCTTATACTTTTCTACTCCTGTTTTATTTACAGACTTTTTTTTTTTCAAAAAAAAAAAACAATCAAAAATAAATAAATAAACCGTGTTACAGACAATGTTATTTTTCATTAACAAAATAAATGTCAAAAGACAAAAAAATCAAATTTCTCTTTGGAATTCCAAAAATGATTAATGTTAGAATATTTGGAGACTTTATTGATCTACTAAGTATATAAGGAGACTTTAATGCCAAACTCTGTGCCTATGGATAAAATTGATAAAAGAATTAATAAATGAGTTAAATTCAAAACTCCTTAATTATAGCCTATTATTAAGGGTCTCCGCCCCTTTTCGTTCACCTCTTCCAGACATATGAAGATATTTAATTATATTTAATAGACTTCTTATATTGAATTCATCCTATAAAATATTACTTTTTTCTTAACTGTTTTTCTATGAATTATTAATTGAAACTTGATATTAATGAAGATAACCTATAATTTTTTTTGAAATTTAATAATTTAACAATTACATTCTTTAAATATATTTTTCTTAAAATAATAATAAAAAAAAAAAGTTCTAATTCTCAATTATCATTTAATAATATAGTATTATACCTTACTTAATTGATAAAAATGTATTAATCTACCATATAGGTTATTAGGTATCATTTCTTCATTTACTTTGTCTTAATTTTATTATCTCTAAAATCATTTTTTCTTATGATAAAAAACTTTAAGCAAAATTAAATTCAGAAAATTATGAAGATAAGAATTTTCAAAGAGCTTAGTTTTATTAATTATTCAAATTATAGTTATAAAATTATATTAAAACCAGATTTTGTGTGAAAATGGCAAATCTGATTCTTCTTATAGTAATTAAATAAAAACAGAAGCGAATTTTTTATCTTTTGGGTGTTTTTATGTAAAAATGATTTTAAAATTTTGAAGACTTGGATCAACAACTAGGAGACTTTAATATAATAATGATTCTATATTGAAACCTTTTTGTTAAGATTTAATCTTTACCCGCAATCTGAATTTTTATCCTCTTCCTTAAGGGGAGAAAATAAGAATGTCAGAACACAACTATTAGAAGAAAGAAAGTTTGAATCGAAAAAAAAAAAATAAAAAATTGTAGGTGGAAGTGTTTTCTTTTATTTATTATTATTATTAATAATAATAGAATAATATATTATAATAATAAAAAGAAGAAGGGAAATAAAAGTGAATAGGCTCTGATTTACAATGGAACATGGCTGTTTATTTCCAAATGGGTCATATAAATAACATGACAGGCCACGCGGGTTAACCTTCAAATTCCCTCCGACACACGTCAGCCACACCCTTCTTTCATACATCTCTCACCCTTTATGTGTTATATATAAATTCTTAAGACCTAAAAATTTTCAAAAAAAAAAAAAAAAAGTTTTTTCTTCAAAACACAGAAACTTGCATTAAAGTTTCCTAAAAAATGCGACTTATTTTATTAATAGTTAATTAATTGATTTCATAAATGAA
>JAAAKE020137725.1:0-13745 GCA_010014785.2 Anisolabis maritima
ACTTATGCTAACAATCGATTTTTTTGGACTGAGGATGAGATAATAAATTTGTATCTAAAGGTCGACAAGCATATAAAAGCTTTTATTTTCTCTGAACCTGCCCTCTCCCAAGAATAAATCTTTCCCCCAACAACCAAATCTCTTCTATGAAAATAATTATTACATATAGACAGACACATACCATTATCATTAGCATCAGTAAATTATTAGTACTTTGTGGCATATTTAATTAAAAAACTTTTAGACGCATGCGAAGTGGCTATCTCACTTAACTATAAAATATAAGTATCGAATTTTTTTTTTGGTTTTTGAGATATTTTGTTAACACACAGACAGACAGACCATTTTGTGAGACTCACTTTTTTAAACTCAGGGGGAAAAAGTATATTTCCATTGAAATATCGACATCAACTTTTTGCGATCGCAATACTTATCTTATAATAAATATTACATTTATAGGTAAGAGATGACTGTTTCGAACCCGCAACAAGAAAGTCTCTTCTCCAGGCAGTTAAATTTCTTGTTAAATTAGGATCAGGCATACTCAACCTTTGTTTCTTTCGATCCATTTACAAATTTTTGGTGCATTAGTTAGACCGCGGCCAGCACGCTGAATGTTGCGTATGGCTGTAGGGGTATTAAAGTGGCTTTCACAACCATTTAGGGTCGAAAATAATTAATATATGTTAAAATTTATCTAATTTACAATACATTTAGTCATTTAATCAAAATAGAGAAAATGCAAAGAAAAAAATATATATTAGTAAAGTAGGTCTCAAACTTTTTTGGTATGGATAAGAGTTAATACATCTTAATAATCATCTAATAAATAGGGGATATATAAATTTTAATCATAATCAGTGAAGTTTTTTGAGAAAATCGCAAAATACTAAAAAAGTAGTGAGCTCAAGTACTAGTAGCAGGTGGTCGATTTTATTGAAAAATTTGCTGTAGCATACCATTTGGATAGTTGGCTTAAAAATCAATTTTGAGTTCCTAAAGTTTTTTCATTTTTGTAAACACACACACACACACAATTTTTGTTTCACTTTTGTATTCCTCAAAACGTGTATTTCCCTTAAAATCTCGACATCAGGTTTTTTCACAATCAAAATAATTTCATTACAGTATATCACTAGTACTATCTCTTTCATATATAGCTAAGAAGAAAAGTGCAATCTATTCAAGATTACTGCAAACTCTCGAATAATTAGTTTTACCAACCGAGCAAACATTTGTAACTTGATAAACAAGCGATGTCTTGCAATACGAGTATGCTTTGTCTGCCGAGTGTTACGTGACTGAGCCGAAGTTTGACGATCACTATTGACTAAGCTCAGTTTGAATCTGTTCAACGACAAGAACTTTTCCGCGAAATCCTTAAAAGGAGGCAAAAGAAATTGTCATTTGATAATTTTTTGTTAAAGTCGCATGTAAAGAAAAGATTCCAGTCCAGTCCAGTGGACAAGAACAGATATTGCTGATTCCGTTATTTATAGTGAAAGTCGTCCTATATAATAACATTAAATAAAAAAATGGATATTATTTAATTTATTTTATATATATGTGTGTGTAACCGCTAAAGTGCAAAATTAAGGTAATATATTTTTTTCTGACTTTTACTAAAACCTCTAGGTACTGTTTACCTTACTCTTAACTTCCAGTTAAGAGTTTTAGTTAAAGTGAGAAAAAAATTTCATTCTTTACTTTAAGCATTAACTGACCCTTCTTCGGTAATTTAAGAAAATCAAATTTGACAAATAGACTGGAGCAAATTTTCTATATTCAACGAGTAAAAATAAAGAATTCTATTTTTTTGGGCTCTAACTGAAAATTTTAGTTAAAGTTGACATTAAATAATTAATATTAACAATGCCTGATTTCACACCATATATATATGTTTATTTATTTATATTTTTACCTTATATTTTTTATTAATTAATTTTTATTAAATGTATATTTATGTATATTAATGCCTATATATATATATATATATATATGCGTTGTCGAATCTTATTTCTTATTGGAAAATTTGCTTTAAAATATGAGTATGTTTCAGGAACTAATTATGCATGTAAACCAATGGCCCATTGTATTTTTGTTTCTTTTTTTTTATCATATTTTTGAGGTTAATTCATAAATAATTTTGAAATAAGAAACATTTTTATTATTAACATAAACTACATAACCTTTTGGCGGTTTTAATTATAGAAGAATATATAGTTTTATTTTAATGTTTTTTTATTTTTTTAAGAAAATATATATAGAATAATTCGATTGAAATTAATAATTAATTTAAAAAAAAAAAAGAAAGAAAGTAAAAGGTTAAAGAAAATGAGAAATGACTAAGTATATGTTAGCTACCTGAGAAACGAGAGATGGTGCCGAAAAGCCCGTGGTAAAAAGAAAGCGCAATTAGTGGTCGTTGATCGTCGATTAGTGGGTTAGAGTGTGTAGTGACCTGTGGCTTGCGTCTTGCGGAGCGTGGCGTAAGGCGTGAGGTGAGTGAGTCAAATGCGGCGTACGGCTTGCGGCAAGCAGCGAGCGCCGTGTGGACCGTCAAATAGAATGTGTTGCGAGCCGAGGCAAGGCGAGCATCTCTCCGCGGCTGGCAGGGCTGTCCTTCGTGATGCGTTACCGGCGTGTCTTTATGGAGCGGCCCCACCCTTTACACGAAGGGGTCATCACGGCATCATCGTTATTGGCTGATTTTACCCCGCCAAAGCATCGATCTAAATTGTTACGCCTGCGCGACACGCTTGCCCTGCGCTTTTTTGGCGGGCTCGTGGGTGTCAAGCTTTTGAGAATGAATTTCCAGCGGTGGCTGCCTGTTGTCTTCTCCATTCACACAGCGTAGTAACACATGTTGAGTCACTACATATTAGCACAAGTTGGGCGCAGGCAGAGGCTAACCCGGAGAACTAGAACGGATCGATAGATGCTGCGTCTCGCAAGAACGACATACCGACCAACCATCCAACCTAATCACCCAACCGACCAATAACCGGCCGTTTGACTGAATCGGTCGTCTCCTTCCTCTGTTCATCTTTTCGGCTAACACGCCCCTTTTTTCTTTTTTCTCTTCTTCTCTTTCTCTTTGTCTCCCAACTAACAAATATATGAATTATAAAAATACAAATTGCTAGAGTAGAGGCCATTAGAAGCCCAAGTTTTCAGCCTCAACCCTATTTCATTATCATAAATTAACACATTTATTTATATTCATTCATGTATTTTTCTGTTGATGACAAACAACGATACATTTTTTTAACATTATAAGAATAAACTTAATTTATATTTCATTTCTTATTATTATTTCCCATTTACACACCTACTTATACTTGTATATGTAAAGATATTTTATTTAATAGACCAATGCGATAGTTAAGTAGTTTATTCCTGAAGTTTGGAATTAGTTGTTTCCTATAATACATTGCTGAAAGCTATCTGATGTTTTTTCTTCTTTTTCGATATCTGAGGCCATTTAGATTCCGCCCATATTTATTTAAATTAATTGATAGCCAATATAAGTTAATAAATTTTTGTCGTTCAGAAGGGGAAGTGAACAAATGAGCCTTTGAACTATTTAATGTTATACTTATATATAGAAATAAAGTTTACTCTTTGACAATGTACACGCATTGTTCGAAGCTCCTGATTTTTTGTCTTTTATAGTAGAAATTTACAAAAGCGTCAAAAACTACTTTGGCTTATGGACTGGGTTTCTTAAGTGAGTTTATTCTGCTTGCCTAGTTTTTTAGAATTTTGTTTGGGGGGGGGGGGGAGGAGGATAATTTGAAAATGTTTATTTAAAAAGTTTTTATAAAAACTATTTCGTTCTTTCTCTGAGTCTCAAATTTTCAGACAATAGACTATAAAGACATTGATTGGTCTTTAACTGGAGAAACAAACCCTTATGTTCTTTAGAACTTTTCAGATAGTGCTTGAGGATTTTATTTAATTATTTATTTATATATAAATACAATTTCTATGCAATATTTACCTATACCTTTTCCGAGTTTTAGATTTAGAATGTACATTTTAACTATTTACATTATTCTTTTATCTTATTTTCATTTTCAAATTCTTCGTTCTTCTTTTCCTTCTTCTCAATTTTTCTTAACATTGTAAGAAATTCTTGAACGGTGGTCCTTCTAATTTCTTCCACTACTTCTTTAATGACACTCCCATCTTAAAATATCCATCAAAATCTTCACATTCTTCCGAATATCTCCTTCTCTCCATTATATCCACTGCACAATTTTCCTCCTCTTCTTTCTTGTCCTCCCCATATACTGCCACATCTCACTCTCTTCTTTGATGTTTTAACCTATTCTTTCATCTTTTGCTCTCTTAATATATCTTTTTTTTTTATGAATTTGTAATAATGGCAGTAGTTAGGAAAGTCAATTTTACTTCAGTCCTTCTGGATGGTCTGCTTCATTTCAGTCTTTATAGTCCTTTTAATTATTTCTTTTTCTTTTCTCACTGTCTTCTTTCAGCTGTTAGGTCGTCCTCGTCCATTCATTCTCTTTATACTTTCCCACAATTCAGTTCTATTTTCTATTCCTCTTATTATTTCATTTAGGCATATTTTTTGGATTCTTTCTTTCCCAATTTTTTAATTTTATTAATATATCTCATAGTTTTTATGAGCACTATGGTTGACATTGTATAAGTTTAAAAACAATTTTCACAATAATTGAGACTCGCTCAATTAAAGGGGAGGGAAATTTCAAATATAAAGTTTTGAGCTTTAAGAGTGAATTTATAGACCGCGTGGTACCCCAATCTTTTTATAAATATCCGAATGATATTTCCGTATAAGGAAATAAAAGTGTATATAATTTTGTAGAAATTAAATAAAATTAATTGCAGGTTCTGACCACGCTTAAAACTCTTATAAATCTGAACGATTTTCAATATTGTTTATTTTCCTTGAAATTTGAACAAACTGTAATTCTCTATCTGGGGCAAGTCAGAACAGAAAACAATTAAATAAAACTCGCTTTTCCAAACAAAAATATATACAATTTATTAAAACTAATTTTAACAAAGTGAATGTCTAAACAAAAAGGCGAGATACTTATTTAAATAGAATACACAGTTAAATTCCTAATTTACAAGATCACTTGAAAAAAAGGAACGAGTTTCGACTATATAGTTATTAGAATTTAACGTATTCACTGACCTCGTGCCGCCCAAATAAAGTATATTTCCCGCTGAAAATATCTTTTAAATGAGTCTGTATACTTTACCTGAATTTAACTAACAAACTTTAAATAAATTGAAATGAAAAGAATTAAATTTGGCTTAAAATTATGAATCGAGGAAAGACCAATATAAAATTATGAAACAAATATCTGAGAGCTGGAGACGAATGCTGCTGCTTGCTCTGGGACGTCGTCTCGCAGAATTGAGGGGAGGATCTTCTTGATTTCAGATACAGCTAACTGATGCTCGCTACGGGGTATTTGAACAGCACGCAAATGCTGCTTCGCGATTGCAGGTATTCGAACTGGTCTGATGGATATACAGTGATATGTACTCTGTACTCCTAAACTGCTATGAATCTGTATATCTGCAAAGCTGTATGTAATCTGTGTGTATTTAATATGGTTTTAACCTGATAGAGTCTGGTTTTTCTGCAAGTGAAAAATAGAATAAATTACTAATAGAATCATATGATATCAAAAGAAGACATTGACCAACTTACGATAGGTGTTTCAAAAAACGCAGCTTGTTTCAACAGGCGAGATCACCCACCTTCCTGTAATCAACGGGCAAAGCTAAATAATTCTAACGGACAGAGATAATAATTCCAACTGGGCTATTAATTATCTTACTTTCACCACGCGCGTTGAAATCCTTAAGATCCCTAACAGAGGGAAATGACTACATGGTCCAAGCGTCGAACAGTAAGTGAGAACGAGCGTTCTCAAAATCTTGAGACCAGCAATACAAAGTGAAACTAGCTGCAATTTTGAGCGATTCAGCGAATTTAGCGCCCCTACTGGACTTGGTCAATAACTTACAAATTTTATCAAAAATAAGATTGAGAATTTGAAATAATTTAATAAATGAAAGACAAGAAATATATTTAACCAAATTTCTCAAATTAAAAATTATTAAATCATATAAAACTATTAGCAATTCTATCTTTCAACAGTTGGCAGAAACTGTCAACTGTCCGTTTGACAGCGAATGTAAGTATAATTGAAAAGAGAGAAGTTTAAACTTAAACATACCCCCGTCCCTGAAGCAATGTGATTCCTTCTGAAATCACTTGTTCTCTTTTACTACTGGGAGAAGAGTTACATTTAAGATGAGGATAAAAATTCGGTCCTAACTAGAACCACTCGGAAGACCCGAGACCTTCACTGGGAAGTCTCGACGATATTACCTACTTTCTGAGGGGTAGATGAAGATTCATCTCCTTCGATCGTCGATCGATAACATCGTTGTCCAACTTTCAAGAGGCTTAAGTAATTCTATTTTCTTAAGTGTTGCAAAGTGGTTAAGTGCATATTTCCACCTATGTTGAAACGATTGTTCTTGGGATCACCTTCGGGACAAGTGACTGGTGGCTAAAGCATTAGGCTTTTGAGGGTAAGATCCACAGGATTTTTTAAAATGGATCGGAAGTGAATTTAAATAATATACCTTATTAAATTGTCGAGATTGTGCCAAGCCGTCAGAAGAGACCACCAATACAAAATGATACTAGCTACAAATTTGAGCAATTCAGCGAATTTAGCGCCTCTATCGGACTTGGTCAATAACATACAAATTTTATCAAAAATAAGATTGAGAATTTGAAATAATTTAATAAATGAAAGACAAGAAATATATTTAACCAAATTTCTGAAATTAAAAATTATCAAATCATGTAAAACTAATAGCAATTCTATCTTTCAACAGTTGGCAGAAACTGTCGACTGCCCGTTTGACAGGGAATGGAGGAATAATTGAAAAGAGGGAAGTTTAAACTTAAACAGGCATCTTCACTCTTCTTATTTCACTTCGCCAAATATACTCAGTTGTATTTCTCAGGTCGCCCATAATCATCTTCAGTTTACATGGATTTTTTCTATTTCCTTTCTCTCTCTCTATCCCTATAGCTTTGCTGCATATAATTCTGGTTGTATTAGATTTTCATATAGAATTTTTTCTATATCTCTTTCTCTCAAACCCCATATCAACCTTATTATGTTCCTTTTTCGCTTGATCTTTTATGTAGTCGTTTATTGTTGACCCATTAGTGAATACCTCTCCTAAATATTTCATTTTGTTTGTTGAATACTTGAGGATTTTTAAGCGTTCCCATACAGAAAGTAGAAAGAGGAAAGAGAAATTAGTGACTGAAGCATCCAGCAGGGTTTTTGAACAGAAGGAGTCATATAATAAGTTAGTTTTTCTTGTTCTCACAGTTTGAAACACAGAGGGCCTTTAATAGTAAATGAATATTATTAAGCAAGCGCAAAATAAAATATCATACTAGTCTACTAAGATTGGAAGATAATGAAAATAACTCGCAAAATGCAAATTCTTGAGAGATGCCTTCTCGGCGAGAGAAGAATTTAATGTATAATTTTAAAGTAAACATGAAAAATATATATTGCTTTGATACATTATTTTGTCATAATATATTTCATTTTCTGTCAAAGCATCATAATAATATAAACAAATTATCTAACATTATCCCAGAGGCCCAATTTTGATTCAGAAGAAACCGTGGCTGCTTAGATAATTTATTTACACTGAAATGTTTCACCCAACTTCGATAATGCCAACATAAAAGACGTGTATTTGGAGGTTGTCTGGACTTTGAGAGAGCTTTTGACTCCGTATCACATAAAGAACTATGGCTGAAGTTGTTCAATATAGGCATTAGTGCCTTTCTGATTATAATTATATTTTTTACGAATGAGCTACAGTAAGATTCAAAACAAGCAGTGGACCGCAAACATAGATATAATGCAGGATTTACTCCAAGGAGAACTCCGACTTTCTCTTTTTATCAAGCACCTAGAAAGGCATCTTAATGGTTGCTCTAGAATTAGTAGAGATAAAATTAGAAATTTTATGTGTATTTATATCAATCCATGGTTATAAGTATTCTTCTATTTGGGCTCTACGTTATTACAAGTTAACGTGAGCGTCCAAATTCATTTCTTTAAGTCGATCCTGTAGAGCTAATCTAAAAGGCTTTTAAAATAAAGTAAAACAGGCGCTTTTAAGGAAACTGTTTATTTATACAAAGGCTAATAATTAACAATTCATAATTTTATAAAATAAAGACATAAAGTTATTGAATACCATACACTAGTGGATAATACATACATTAATGGATTCAACACATTTTCCTTCTTGTAAAGAAAAGTGTGATTACTTAATCTTCACTACGTAATCTTTTAGATTTGGGTGTCATCCCTTCTCTCTTTGATTTTTCTCTCACTTCTGTCTTTCACTTTCGTCCGGTTTCTGTAGTCCACTACTTCCATTTGTTTGCTTTTGTTACTCTCCTTCTCCTGTTGCTTCATCTTTATTTTTAATATCATTTCCTAACTCTTGATCTTGATGTTCACTAACTTTTTTACACAATTGCGAATTTCTTTTCAACCATTTTCCATCTTCCTCTCTTAACTCTATCGCAATTATTTGCATTTAATACTCTAAGAAGTACAATTTTGCTTTTTTTTTTTTAAATGGATGATTGTTTGAACATTTATGGGCAGCGATTATTATTGCCTATTCTAGACAATCCCGATATAGGCGAATAAAGACTATCTATGCGATTGCATTTTGAAAGTTTTTTTTCCGCGTAATTTATAACTAGGGTCTTTAAATTGAATTGAGATTTTAGACGAGGACATACCAGTTGGTTATAAATAATTTTATACAAAACACAGACGTTAGAATTGGCTTGATTAACGAGTTCAAAGTTGTTAATGTTTTTAGTATCTTAAAATTTGCACTATTTCTTTTAAAGAAATCAATTATTCTGAGACTTTTACTTACAATATCATCAATATGGTTGTTAAAGTTCACTTTTGAGTCAAAAACAACTCTCAAGTCTTTCATTTGCACAACACATCTAGAGAACCTCAATTGAAACTCAATTACAGATCTGCCCTTATGGAAACTGAGTATTTTACATTTTTTTATATTTAAACTCATTAAATTATTTGCACACCATTGAGCCACATCATAGAAAAATCATCCTGCAGTTTAATACAATCATTAGATTTCTGGGCCCAAGTGCGACCCCTACGGATCACTGGAAGTAACCTTTATTTTCTTAGATACATAATTCTTATATTTTATTGTACATATTGTATTCTCTCAGTTAAGTCAGTTAAGACTGATACCACTGTAACAAAGAATTTATGAAACCTATATCTTTCAATTTTTGGACCAATAATTTTATAGGTATCTTATCAAAGGCCTTTGCAAAATCCATGTACCATCCATCGACCTGATAACCATTTTCTAATGCTTCTATCTATCTTCTATCCTGACTAAAAAGCAGCAAGTTTGACAGTGTTGGCTTCACACATAAAACCATGTTGTTCAATAATAAATGTGGTATTGTAAGATCTGATTCTTTAAGTCACAATGGCTTCAAACAATTTTGGAATAACATATATTATGGAATTAAGTCTATAATTTTTTATATCAGATTTGCTACCGGATTTATGAAGAGGTGTGATGTAACTTTCATTCCACATTACTGAGAAAACTCAATCCTTAAGAAATTTATTAAATAAATTGCACAACGGCTTGGACAAAATATACGCACATTTTTTTAAAAAGGCAGAAGGTATCCCATCAGGCCCAGCGCTCTTGGAATCCTTCAGGACCGATATGTGCCTCGTAAATAAGAATAGATGGTAATAGTGATCATTTCAACTATTATTCACAAAATTCCAAAAGAATTTAACACTATTTTTATCGAATTTTAAATATTGCAAACATAATTATTAATTGTGGTTGAACGTCCGGTTGATATATATATTTATCTTTTATTGTACCATATAGAGTATTTAGATAATTTAACACTTTTAATTGGGATATTTTTATCAATTGTTTCTCTCAGTTTTGGTAGAATTTTTTTTAGTGATTGCGTTGTCCTAATATTAACGATAAGAAATGAATTCCAAGAAATAGATTCTAAATCTTTAAATATCTCATATTAAAATCAAAGGCGAAAAAGTCAAAATTTAAACTATGCATGTTTTAGTATCAGCATTGACATTACATTCCAAAGGAGGGTGGTAGTCATTGGGTGAAATTAACCGATCCAATCTCCAACACAGCCTTGATTAACATATTAGAAAATAACATATTCAAGCATTCATCCAAAGAGTTGTTCACATTATAATATTGACCTAAATTCGATAACCTGAAGAATCAGAAATTATTATTGCATTGTCTTATATAGATTGTATACATTTAGGTTTTGGAAGCAAAGTTATACCATGATTAACATTGATCCATTCTATACCTGAGAGATTATAATCCTCTGCAATCACAATTTTATGATTATGGTTTTCTAGTAACCTTCCAACATCATCATAATGCCCACGAAAGAGCTCAGATGGTGCTCTAAGTTGCAAAGAAATGCTCGGTTTGGCGCCATATTCGCCAGATTTGAATCCTCTGGATTACGGATTTTGGGGAATTCTCGAGGCAAAGTCTTGTACAAAACTTCACAAGTCTGTTGAGACGCTGAGGCGCCGAATTGGTAAAGGCGTGGAACGAAATGGACGAAAAAACGGTGCGCATCTTGATAGATATCGATTCGACTTCGTCCTCTTCTGGCTTGGATCAACGTAAATGGAGAAATTTTTGAAAATGACCCTATCTTAATTAAATTTTATATATTTTTTATGTTATTATAATTTTATTATTTTTTGTTAAATAAAGTTTAGTGTTAAATTGTTTATTTTGTAAGTCCGGGAATTTTTGGCGCACCCTGTAAAAATAATTTGAATGGAAAATATATTATAATTATAAAATAGAAATACAAATTTTCAAAAGAATTAGATAAATCCGTATTAAAATTCATTTTAGTCGTAGCAAAAGTGACCTAACTACGTAGTTTTTCAAGTTCAGCCGCGCAGCCTCAGCAGAATTCAACATAAGATATACACCCTCAAGAAGCCCAAATCACAGGAAACAGGAACAATTCGACAACAAAAACTTCAAAATATCTAGAAAAACCCAAAATAATCAAATAATGCAAAGCGAAACACTTCCAACAATTAATTATTTATCTCTCTATTTGATTATAATTTTGAAATATATTTCTATGATAAGATTAAATGATAGAAAAAAGGTCTCAGAAGCCTGAGAAATATTCTAAAGAAAAGGGGAAAGTCATTGAAACGTATTATGATAATTATTCTTAAAATTAACAAGTAGAGAAAAAATAGTCCTGACTTTTTTCAGCCACTAAGCAATATTTTTATAAAAATAGAAATTAATTAAAAAGAATTGTTTGAATTTGTGTAAATAGTTTTAATAATTTTTTTAGTTGAATTCAAATTATAAAATTATTGGTGTCACAATTTATTGTTATATAAATTTAGGGTTTGAACTACTGTCTGTCTGCTGCTTTGTCAGTTAAATTGAAGTATTTATAGTTTTAAAGAAAAGAAAAAAAAAATAGAAAATAATAATATGAGTTATTTAGAATTGATCAAATAAAAATGATTAAAACAATTATACATTTGATTGAATTAGTTAAAATCTTACTATTCGTCAAATTTCTATTCAATAAAGGCTTTAATGCATGTGTACCTTCATTTTGTATAAATTGGAACAATAAAAAAAAAAGTGATTTCAATATTTTTTTTTAAATCAAATTCTTAAATAAAATTTTTCCAAACAAATGGGATTTATTTCTTTCATTTAGTTTTCTTAAGAATTATATAATAAAACATCTTAAAATAAAGATATTTTCAAAATTCAAAGAGGAATATACTTGATGTTTTAACAAGCTCCTTAATTTATCAATTGCTTTGATAAAAACTAAAAATCACTCAAGATTATGAAAATTTTTATTTTTTTGTTTATATTAATGTTACGTAAATAAAAGATAGCAAAACCTTTTCAAGCCTAGCTAGTGGCTGTTCGGCTAAAAAAGTACTTGAATACTTTTGAATTTTCCAGCCATATTTGACCCTTCATCATAATCTTATCTTCGAATAAAGTTATTCTTTAATTTTGTCTCTTATAGCTTCACTGTATTTTCATTTTCAAAAATATCTAGAAATTATTCTTTTATAATAAATTTGAGGTCGACATATCGGATACATAAACTTATTTGTTCTTGAGAGCTGACATCCTACATTTCATCACATAAAATTGAAAAGTATTTAGCATTCTTTATTTCCTTTGAAATTATTGCTTTTATTTCATTGCCTACATTTAATAATATCATTTTGTATTTTGCTACTTACCATTAAGCATTTGGAATTTGTTTCTAAATGATAGAAGACTTCGAATCATTCCTTGATTTAGATTTTCTATTTTTATTGAATTAATATCTGAATTTATTGGACCATTATCTCGATGTCCACGAAAGGGTAAATTATTTCGTCCACATAATTTAATAGTTTTAATTAAAGGTATAATTCTATTTCGGTTTAATTCGATTATTTCTTTAGCTTTATTCTCAATAAGAACATTAACTGAAGTTATTCCAATACTTTAAAAATTATTCAAAAATGTAATAGCTTTTTCCATGGAAAATCTATGATAATTTGAATGAATTTTAATCCGAACTTCTATTGCCTTTACAAATTTTCTTAAAAGATCAGTAACTAGAACTTTTAATTCCTAAAAATAAAAAAATTTAATTTAAAAAAAGAAATACATTATATTAATTTATAAATTTATTTTTATTTAATATCGAATATTAAGAGTTGGAGAACTATTTTGAGAAAATAAAGGAAAATGAAAAAAAGCAGCCAGCATTTCATATAATTCATTCCAAATCCGAAGTTTCGATCCGCGTCTAGACCCTCTTCAAAGTCAGGGAAAACATAACATCTTAATGTTAATTTCTAAGAACCCATTGTTTTATGAATTCCCTGGCTATGAAACGGATCAGATTCGGATTCGTCGATTTTGGTATGAATTATATGAAATGCTTGCTGCTTTTATTTATTTTTAATATTTAATTATTTAAATATACAATTGTTGTTTAAAGAAACTTTATTTATATATTGAATATGTACAGGTAACTCTCGTCCAACACTGCTGCCTTTTAAATGAATAATTTAAAATAACTTTATAATAACCAATTATCCCAAGGGATATTTCCAAACAAGTTTTTTCAGCCATCTAAAAAAATATATATTTAATTTAAATATTTTTTAGATGACTGAAAAAACTTGTTTCGAAATGTCTGAGCACAAACGTGTTAAAGGAGGTATATCTGTTATGTTATTATCAGGGCTGTGGCGCCATATCGAAATTGATCGGCTCCAGCTCCGGGTGTTTAACTGACTTCGGCTCCGGCTCCGGCTCCGACTTCTATTATATCTTCAGTTAATCAATATCTACAAAAATAAAACAATGTTGTTTTGATTATAATTTTTTTATTCATTATTGATTCTATTAAATTTATCTTTTACAAAAACATTGAGAAAAATAAATAAGTAAGATATAAAATTTTAAATTTTAAAAAACAAAAATAATAAACGTTTTTAAAAAATAGATATTATTTTTCTTTT
>JAAAKE020137736.1:0-13744 GCA_010014785.2 Anisolabis maritima
ACCTTCCGAAATACGCCTCATCTCTTAAAGTACCTTTAAAAAAAAAACTCAACGCGCCGCTGGCCCCCAACCTATTAAAAACAAAATCCCCCCCCCCCCCCCCCCCGGTCCGGAACACCCTAAAAAATAAGCTAAGATAAAATTCCTATACTCTATATTTAATGAAACTTAAGTATTGAGCATGCAGATGCTTGATTTTCACAAAAAGAGTCCCATTGAGAGAATACTATCCGCTAGTGGATGACCGTCCCCTTCCTCCGCCGAGAGCAGAATACTGAAGTTATATTATATAGACTATAAGTGGCTAATTAGGAAAACCCCGAGATGTCAAGTTTGGATTTTTTTATTGTTTTTTTAATTGGTATACTTATAAAAATTTCTAGGATCTAAAGAGTGGAGGGGGAGGTATTTTCTAGTTTAGCTATCTAATTTATAAAGATAGAGTTTACCCTGTAGCCAATCAGCAAAGGCAGCTGGTAAATACGCTGCAAAATATCGTCGTGTGAGACGTGAATAAAGCGTAGCAGCGTCGGCGGCGAGAACAGGGTCTGTTACATCAGAACTGTCACGAGAGCGCCTCGAGGAAAACGATGCATTGGCAAGACTCAGGATCAGAGCCACACCAGCAGCCACCACCAGCCCACCGACGAACAGCATCGCCGTCGCCTATACAATATATGCAATGTACGTTGCACATGGAAGTCATTGCCACTTGTCAGGCTCTCAGTTAGATAGTCTCACCTCCACCTCCACCTCCACTTCCTCCGCCTACTCCCCGTTTTAATTACATCCAAAAACAAATGATGGCCTTGATATCATTTTTACGTAACTGAAGAAATAGGTATGCGGAAAAAAATATAAATAATATACTCCTATATATAAAGAAACTTTGTTATTAAATTAAATTACCTTCCCTTCCTCTAATGTTAACAACGAAGCTATCAATCTTCAAAGACCCTTTTGCGCAATTTTGACAAGGCCAAAGAGTAATTTTTTATTAATATTTAGACATAATGCATTTAAAAAAATAGATATTTTTTAAAAATTATTTGCGTTTCAACTGAAATGGTTTTTTGAAAATACAACCAACGCTTTTTTCGACTCAATTGACAATTGCAAATATTTCGAAATGTGTTCTCCAGAAAAGTTTTATAATTTTAGAATCAAAAATAATATCTCTTGTTGTTTTTGTTTACATTGTAATTTTATTACTAACTTCAACTTCAATGATTAGTAGCTATCATCACACTAATGCTAATTTCTCCATTTTTAGGTATCTATGTGAAAATATATTTAAATCTCTCTCTAGGTGAACATCAGGGACTCCTGATGTATATCAATACTATACAAATATATACAAATGGGAAAACCGAAAAACAATAAATGCCATCTACTATTTGTAAATGTGAGGAATTAATAAGATATATTTTATTCAAAAGATTTTTCTGTCCAGAAAATAATTAGCAGGATTTGAACTCGAGACACCTTGAATTCAAGATTTGATTTAATCTCCTCGGCTATCTAAAAATGGTTTTAAATTCTGCTCTCCAATGACAAAACCAGTCAGATCCCAAGGCCTCAGACCAAACTCCGACCAAAGAGGATCATAAAACAACTATTTTTTTGGTGCCCTATCAACACTTCCTTCCGTCAGTCATCCAGCCGGCCCTCTATGAAGGGAATTACATTAAGGAATTCTTAATTAAACATGAATGAAGTAAAATTACTTTAAAGTTTAGAAATCTATCAAACATTTATTTTAAAACCTATTTTGTTAATAATGATAGTAAAACGGGGAGTAGGGTCTTTATCTTCCAACTTCTTAATAAAAGAACATCATTCATTCGTTAATAATAAACCATTAAAAATTTATCAGTGATAAGATAAAAAAAAAAAACCTTTCCTGAGTTGAGTCATAAACACTTGAATTGAAAAATAATGCATTAAAAAATTATTTAAAAAAATGAAAATAGCTAAATTTATTAGTCAATTTAATTAAGTACTCTTTTTAAATCTCTATTATAAGGCTTTAAAAAAAGACTAAAAGGCCAGATTTCCATTTTAAGAAAGGCCACTCTCTTAGAGTTGCCAAAAGTTGGGATGGTTTCCTTATTTAAATTTGGTTTCATTTGTGTCTTCGACTTGGCAATTGTACTTTAAGAATTAGACAATTTATCATTTTTAATTACTTTCGATAGGATAATCAGAAACAGATGGGGAGTATATAAGAGATCTCTTTGAAATGTTCTTTTTCCTCTACATTTTTAATTAAAAAAGTTGATATGCAATTAGCTCTTAATTTATTTATTTATTGGGAGTTTTATTTATTAGAAGTAATGCCTCAATTTTTTTTTTTTTTTTTTTTTTTTTTTAATGTAAAAAATGTCCTTATAACGTTTAAACAGGATGTGATTTCAACTTTTTGTTGAAGGGGAAAGAAGGGAATCATTTTTTAAATTTAAATGCATTTCATTTGTAGCAAAACCAAATATAAGATTGAAATGGTTAAAAAAAGCTTAATCAAATGCTCTAACAAGATTTATTATTAATAATATATAATGTGTTTATAGAGAAGATGTTAGGTATTTTTTTAACGTATTATGATCGAAATCGTTGAGTTTATATTTAGAATGCGAAGCTTTCCCAGACGCGAGGTCTCGAAAAATAGGCCTATGTTTAGTTTTTATAAGGAGCGCATTTTTGACATTAAAAAAAATTGTCAATTTTTTTATAGAAGAAAAAACATTTAAAAAATTTTAATCAATAGTTGAATTTTCTTTGGGCTCAGCTAACGCAGTACTCAATAAGTCTCAAGGCTAACTACTAAAAAAACATTTTTTTTTTTGCAAAATTCGACTTTATTCATTAACATAGTCTCCTTCAAGAATAATACATTCATTCCAACGCTTCTCTAACATTTCGATGCCTTTTTTGTAGAACGATTTATCTTTGGACTCAAAAATAGGCGTTTATTGCGGCTATGACTTGAGCATTTGATGCAAATCTCTTTCCTTGGAGCATTTTTTTGAGATCTGCGAACTGGTAGTAGCCACTAGGATACAGATCTGAAGAATACGGTGGATGGGGAAGCAATTCAAACTTCAATTCGTGCAATTTTGCCATCGAAGCCAACGATTTGTGACACGGTGCATTGTCTTGGTGAAAGAGCACTTTTTTCTTTTGCATTTGGGACCGTTTCGCAATTTCTTCCTTCAAACGCACCAAAAATGCCATGTAATATTCACTGTTGATGGTCTTTCCTTTCTCAAAATAGTCGACGAATAAAATACCTTGCGCATCCCAAAATGCTGAGGCCAAAACTTTACCGGCCGACATTTGCGTTTCGGCGGCTTTCTTAAGCCCTCAATTTCATAATAGCAACAAATATAATTTTATAAAACCATCAAGAATGAAATAGCCTTGAAACAAAATTCGCCCTTTGTTATTGTTATCATTTATTTATTATCATTTGTTTTGAACTCTCTTCTTTAAATATATTTTGTTTTTTGTTAATACTTATTTTTTATGTACATGTTTTTAATATACTTTTATATATACAATTATGTATTGCAAGATGCTGTATGGCCTATGATTATAGGCATGTAAAAAAACTATTGTTTTTCACGTTGTTGTCCTTAAATTAGAGATATGTGAAAAGGGAGGAAGTCAGCCAAAAAGGTAGCTTCTATCAAAATAAAACTCCCAAAAATGTGAAAAGTTTCAGCTTTAATTAAATAATGCCATCATGAGTCACTAGAGCTGAAATGAGCATGGCGCGATCATTCTAATGCAGATAGACAATATTTGTAAACGTCTGGTAGCTGAGAGATTAAGACCTATGGGCATAGATCTCTCAACTGTAAGGCCGATTGCAGAGGACTTAGTAATTGTTATATGTCTATTTTACAAAATGCTGATGGTCAGATTGCATAAAAAATTGCATAATAATTGCAATTGGACCATTTATAATATCTGACAAAAATAGAAAATTCTAAAATGTAAAAACTTTCTAAATAATAACTAAATAATAATATGTTTATATAAAAATAATTTTCTTCGAGTCAAAGAAAAGATTTACTTAATAAGATTTCGGCTTTTTTGATATTTATATTTGTATTATGGGTCACCGATCTAATCAAGATCGTTGATTCCCAATATTTATTTATTTTATTTGCTTGTAATTGATAAATAATTTTTATTCATTCTGAAGACTTCAGAGGTGGCTGTACATAGATCAGAGATATGTGAAAAGGGATATCTAATTAAAGCCGAAACATTTCATATTTTGGGAGTTTTATTTCGATAGAGGCTACTCTACTGGCTAATTTCCTCCCTTTTTATATATCTCTGATGAGCATTATTTTTATTTTATCTATATACACTTTATATATTTTATATAATTTTGTATTGTAATACAACAACTCTATCTGCGATTTCAATGTCTTATGCATCGAATCTGGATTCTGTAAGTGATTGTTTTAAATTATATTTGTGTTTTTAAATTTTATTGCTCTAATGACTGATGATGGCATTATCTAATTAAAGTCGAAACGTTTAATATTTTTGGAGTTTTATTTCGACCCTACTGGCTGACTTGCTCCCTTTTCACATATTTCTTAAAAAACTATTGATTTTAATAAAAATTGAATTAAGAATTTTTACAGAATCCTTTCAAATCTGAAAATATTTTCTAATTTAAGCAAAAATTAGAGGAATGGGTTCTTTATATGAACCTCTAGTCTCCTTGCTTTTTTTTTGCATAAAACTTTTCCACTGAATTCGTTTGAAATCTTAAGGATATTTTAATCTATTTTCAAGTTGAAACATAAATTTTTATTCAAAAAATAAGAACACTTTATATAAGTCCGGGTCTCGCGAGTTATATATGGATGATCAATGGAGGGGGGAGCCAGTAGTACAAGCACGAGTATATTCTTACTGATTCTGATTAAATAATATATAATTATATATATTATATAAAAAATTACTTCAATTATTTGAAATATTAAAGTTGAGTTAATTCATTAATTTTATTTATTAATAAAATATACCATTTTAAATGTAGTTTTTTTTAACAAAGATACCCCATTAAAAAAACTTCAAATGATTGAGGTTATATCAATAAAATAATAAAAAAGATTTTATGAATGACTAATTGCATATATTTGTATAACTATTAGTATATACAGACATTTATTTAATTAAAGTCATCTCTAATATGAAATTTACTAAAAGTAAAAGTTATTGTGACGTCATCGACGGTTAGCCAATCACAGATAGAGAGTCAAGGCGGGCCTTTCACTTGAAGATAGCATTAATAATGTCATGCTTAATTATTGCCGATTAGCTCATTTCAATTTATTAAAAAAAAAACAAACATGTAATTTGATATTAAATATACCTATATTTTAAATTGGTTATTAAAAAAATTTTACTTTAAAAAAAGATGTATGAAATTTTTTTTATAATTTATTATTATAAAAATTTTTGATCCGGAAATAATTTTAAAAAAAAATGAAAATAGGTACTAACCTCTCGATGATATCATTAATGAAACATCCACTTGATAGAAAAAAACTCTCCGATATAGATCCAAATTAATATCACAGGTAACAGTGTTATCACACAATAATATCACATCAATAATTAAACTTCTCTTTTTAATAAAATGATTTCCAGTAATCCAAGTTATTTTTTGTAACCTATTTAGAATACATCAACTTATATAAACGTCATTTGCTATTTTTAATAGGTTATTATTAGATATTTTTTATAGTGATTATAATTATATAGGAATGGAATTTATTGCCTGTATCTTTTTAGTTAAACAGTATTTATGAAAGAATTTAATGCAAAATTCCTCTTTGAGCTGATGAATGACACTATCCGCATTTATAAAGGCCTTTTACAAAACATTCGCTCACTTGCATAAGATGTCACTAAATTTACAAATTTAAAAAATTTAAAAAATTGTCATATTTTTATTCATGATATTTTTCTTTTAATGGATTCTAAAAATTTTCTAAATTTTTATTCGAATTTCATATTTAATAAAAGTGTTATTTTTTGTTTGTAAGGTTTTTTCGTCTGATTTCATTAGTTTCTAACTTGTGTTTATGTTATTCCAATTTGCTTGATATTGAACTGTCAACAAAATCCTAACCTCTTTTAAATTAAATATATAATAATAAATTATCACATATTCATTCATGTCATTTCATAAATAAATTTGATATTATGGGTATAGTATTTATTTTTATTTTTAAATTCCATTTTTCAAAATGTATTTATTTATTTCTGTTTTAGATTCGTCTCGCAAAGTAATGTTTGGCCCTCTGAGTTTCCCTCAACCAGATCCAAAAGCAGAGTTGAATTCGTATGATTTTGAGGAGAATCTGCCAACAAAGTGTTTGCTTTGTGAAAACGAATTTAATATATTAGATGAGCAAAATGATTTTTTAACTCATTTATTTACTACACATCATCTTGTAATTGCAGATGTTCCTCTTATAGCAAGTTTCAAAAGGTAAATTAAATGTGTTGTTTTAAGCAAAATAAATTAAATAAGGAATAATAATTAGTATTAATATAAACTGACGGGCAATAGATAAAATTCGAACTTTTATAGCCTCATAATAAAGATAAAATTTCCTTTATTTTTTTTTTATTGAATAACTTTTTGTGGTTTTTAAAAATAATTGGGAACCTTTAATGGGCATTCGAAACTCAAGTTTCCAAAGTTATTTTATATATGTTTTACCGAGTTCCTCTTTAATAAAGGAACATTTTCAATTTAAATTAATAACTTGTATTTTCCTTCAATTCATTTAGTATTATTAAATATTCTATAGATTAAATTTTTTAGTAAAGTTTCCTTATTATTTTAAAAATATATAATATTTTTTTTTGAGATAAATAAATATTGATATTTTTAATATATAAATTAAACTTACTAATAAATATAAGATAATCAGTGAGAACTAGTCAATTCCATTCTTCTTTTAACCCCATGACCACTCGTAAATTGAAAAACCTTCTAGTTCTTGATTCGAAAGGCCTATTTTTGAAATATTAATTTTTTTCTTTATTTAATCATTTTTTTATTTATTTTCAGTTATATCAATTATTGGAGAATTCGTTTGACTTCAAATCCCATACAAGAATTTTGTACTACTTTAGTTGACTCACAAAATGAAAATGAAAAAAAGGAATATTTTTTACTTTCCGATGTTTTATTAGAGGATAAATTACTTAGAGATGGATTACAAAAAAAGAGATTGGTAAGTTCTTTCTTTCTTATTAAAAAATAGTTTAAATTTATTTTAAAATCTCTTCAGGAATGGGTCCTTTCAAAACAAACGAAAGAGAGAGAAGATAACAATTTCTCAAAAGGCTGTCTTTTCTGTAAAGTGAACATCCAAGGGACAAGGGCTGAATATATCAACCATCTCTCTAGTCAACACAACCTGCAATTGGGCAGACCTGAAAATTTAGTTTTTATTGACGAACTATTAAAAAAACTGGAATCCAAAATGAATAGGTAATTTTATTTATTTTAAATGAAAAAAAGGGAGGGACCAACAGGGTTCTTAAAAATTATGCCTTTTTGGAGTAAAGAGCGTCTCAGATAAGATGGAAAACGATTAAGGTGAGTTCTTAGTACCTATATATTAATTAAAACGTTTAACAAATAGTTTATTCCTTGACAGCTGTGTATACAATTTCAGTTTCGGTAATCGATAAAATATTATCATCAGGGCATTTGTTCTTTTGGTTTTAAATTTTAAAAAATAATTTTTCAGTCAATTTTCTAACTGAAATTAAAAACAGTAGATACAAATTTAGTACAATATATATATATATATATGTTGTACTAATAAATAATTTTTGTCGCTCAGAACAGAAAGCGAACCACAGACTTTTAGAACTTGAAGCATTGAAAAATCATTTTGCAACGTTGAAATCAACTAAAATTATCCATTAAATTAACATCATTTTAATAATTATCTTTTTAACTCTCCTTATCTTTAATCTTTAATCCTTTGAATTTTTTAAAGATTATAGGATGTAGTTAAATGGAAATATTTGAAATCACTAATGCCGTTTTACTCTCCTATTATTTTTTTGTTTTTCGCCATTTGATTTAATTTAGACTCCGTCCATATTTATTTACTGACTCTGCTATTGAATATGCACATTTCAAACATGTCTAAGCCTGGCACGAGTTGGTCAAGCATTTTGACATTTTAGAATATAGATTAGATCCAGTGGCATAATTAGAACTCGAGCCTTTACAAAAATTTTTTTGGACTTTAATTAAACTTAGGACTCTAGAATAGCCTTATGACAATTGTCGTACCTTTATATTAATAAATTTTTTAAGTTTCAAGAAATTTAAAAATATATATTTGAAGATTATAAATACAAATAACTGGATCCTTCCCTCCTTCTTTAGAGCATTGTTTAATAATCGCCCTTTTGGTCAATATTTGTTTGTGTTTGTTAAATAAAAACTTTAATTCAACTGATTTTAATCGTGTTATAAAATCAGGCCGACCCTAAAATTTGTTTTTCAATGTTGAAGGCAAATTAATAGATAGGAATAAATTATAAATAATAATTTGACTTAACGTACCCATTACCCGTCTATAATTATTTAAATTCATTTTATCATTAACAAATGGTTGTGGAGATCTTTTTACAAATAAATTTTATTCTCGATGTTTCGAATTTATATTACCCTCATTATCAGAATAAAAAATGTTAAGAAATTGAAGAAAGAAAGTCTAGAAATCGATAAAATAGTCTTTTTTGCCAGCTGACCGGATTGGCAAAGCCGAAATACATCAACAAACTAAATTACTTCCTATGTTTTAATTTCTCCAATCGACTGTTCTCCAGATAAAATTGTTCACAGTGATTGATTAATTTCAGTATAATCATTGATCTGCCCGATGAACCTCTCGACCCGCACACAAGCCGTAGTTTAGGGTTAGGGCAATAAGCCATTTGACAAAATTATAATATATATTTCCATTTTTTTTCATATATATTTATGTAATACATATTACATAAAGTAAATTTTTATTCAAAAAGAACAAAATATTGCTGCTCTTGAGCTTCAAAACTCACAAGCAAAATGATAATAAACTTACCTTAAAAAAAAAAATCATTCGTCAAAACAAAAGATGATAAAGAAAAAAAAGGATAAAAACAAAAACAAAAAATATTTGCAAGCTATTGCATTGTTATTTATTTATAAATTTTATCATTTTTTTTTAATAAATATTTTTGAAATTACGCTAACAAAGAATGATGTTAACAATCGTATAAAAAGAGAATGAAATTTTTTTTTTAATTTGTCATAAAAATGAACTTATAACGGACACACCAAAATGAATTTTTATTGTTTTTTCCTTTTACTTATTTTATTTTTATATTTTTTATATTAATAAAGATAGGGTTTTTTACACCATTTTTTCCCTTTTAATAAACCCTTTACCAGAGACATTTCACAGGAACTACACAGAAACTGCAAGCCTGATGAAGAACAATAGTTCGAAGTCAGTAAACTTTTGTGTTCAGAAACAATCTATAAATTTTACGGATAATAAAGATCTTTGTAATTGTAATTGTAAAAATTTTTTTATTTGGGTTATTTGATAGTCGTGTAAAGACACAATTTAGTCTAGTAGTGTATCTAGAAATTTAAAATGGAGGTGAATTCAGCATAATCTATCTCCACCGGTACTTTTAGGTTTTTATTAAATAAAATTTCTTTATTAATATATTGTATTCGAAAATTATTGTATTTATTACTATATTCTTTTATGTATTAATTAAATTTTTTCTTTTCATATAGGCCGATTATCGAGTCTACACAAAGTTTAGGTACTATGGGGGTTTTAGCACTTTGTGGTTACGCCACTTGAACGAGTAGTTATATATATAGACTTATTTAAAAAAATGACACCAGTGATTGCCAAAGTACAAATAAGATGGATAAAATTAAATTAAATTTTATCCCTCAGATAGGGAAGCAAACCACTGGCCCTTGGATTATGAGACATGATCACCATTCCAAGGGTCAGGCCAAGACCCCTGATGAAATATATTATTATATTAATAACTACTTTTATTTATTTTTTAGTCTTCATTGTTTGTATTGTGAAAAATTATTCAAAGATCGGAACGTCTTAAAAGAGCACATGCGAAAGAAATTGCATAAACGGATCGATCCTGAGAATAGAAGTTATGACAAATTTTATATTATTAATTATTTAGAAATGGGTAAAAATTGGCAAACTATTGAGGTATTTGTTTTTGATTTTTTAATTTTAATTTTTATTTTGAAATTACTTACTTTAGTTGGTTTTAATTGCGTATTTTAGAAAGAACAAGACGAGGAGCCCTTGAAGTCATCATCATCATCATCAAAACAAGACAACGTTCACTTTGAAGACGACGACGACGACGATGATAATGAGAATCAACATATTCATAATAAGTATGGTGCTGATGCTGATGATGAATCGGAATGGAATGATTGGCTTGAAGAGGACGATCTAGCGACTGTCATTTGTTTATTTTGTGAAAAGTCATGTAATGATTTCAATGATAGTTTAATCCATATGAATCGATTTCATGGATTTGATTTTATTGAAACGTGTCAGACATTTAATCTCAATTTCTATCAACAGGTGATTATTCTATCTCTCTTTCTCTCTCTTTCTCTCTCTCTCTGCTTTTAATAGAATATACTAGTTTTTTAAAAGGAAATTAATAATCTCTTATCGAAAACGACTTCCGGTTATGAGACACAAAGATAGCGACGAGAGGGAATATATTTATTCCTTATGCATGTTGGAGAGTCTAAAAAAAATCCCCGTCTTCATTATATATTATATTATTTGGTGGAATTCAAAAAATTTCATTCTCTTTTTCTTTTTCATCTCTCCTTGGGTTCAAAAAATTCAGTTGGATACGTTAGCGAGTGAGCGCGAAACGGGAAAGGAAGAGGGAGAGGGGCAAGACGTCGGCTGGAGCTATCAGGAAAACGCTCATATAACCGATTTTAAATAAATTAAAAATTAAATGTTGATAAACTACAAATTCGAGATTAGAAATAGAGATTTTTTTATATTGATAAAATTTTAGCAACAGGTTCGTCCGAAATTACTTTTTTGTTCTTTGTTTAGAAACTGTTTTTTTTTTTTTTTTAACTTTTTTCTTTATTATTAACATTTTTTCAATTTTCTTTGACTCTAAGAGGGGAAAGGGCTCGCGCTATTGCCTCCAATTCTCGTAAATTTTTAGTTCATTTTTTTCTACTCTCCAGAAGAGATTCTATTCGGTGAACCTAAAACTAGTCTCTTGACTTTTAATATTTTTCATTGAGACTTCAATCGAAAGCTTATAATTTCTCCTTCGCTAAAACAAATAAAAAAAAAAACTGTTGTCACGGTTGGTTTAGGAAAATCAAAAAATCTCCCCAACTATTGATTTTAGCGATATAGTGCCTTAAATACCTTTCAAATTTAAATCATTGATCAAACCTCGACTAATCTCCTAATATTTATTTTATTAATTTTGAATTTAGAGTTTTTTCTTTATTTTTCTCTCTGGAAAAAAAAGACGCAATTGGCACTTCCGTGTTGCTTACTTTTCTCAGCTTGGAGCTCGTATGCCATTGCATTTGCATTTTTCATTTTGGTTCACCCGCACGAATTCGTTGCCCAAATAGAAGAGATTTTTGCGTTTCATCATGTGCCTTTCTGCATCTTTACGATCGACCTGCATTGTCCCTATGGATTTCTCTTCTTACACATTTTTATTTATCTATATTCTTTTTAAAGTAAAAGTTTATTTTTATTTTTTAATCCATTTTGTATTTTTTATACTTTCTCGCTGCGTTCAAGTTTAAAGGTCATACCCTATCGTGAGTAGTTATCTGTTCTTTGTTCTTCTTTAAGTATTCAATTATAAATCAAGTTTCTTTATTTTAGAAAAAACCAAATTTTTTTGGCGACGCTTTCTAGCCGCCCCTATAGCAATTTTTTTCAAGGCGACTCTATCTAGTCGTCTATACTTTTATTTTCTAACCGCCCCTACTGCGATTTTTTAAAGGCGATTCTATTTAGCAACCTCTTCAGCTTGCAGCTTAAAGGCGACTCTATCTAGTCGCATCAAAGCCACTACCCTAGGGACCATAAGAGCTTATTGATAGCTATTTCTCTGTAGCAGTCCTTTAGGATTTTTATCAGCGCTGCCAGCCTCAGCTAATTTATCTGAGATTTCTTGGAATCGCCATCTTGCCTCACCGATAAAAATCCATATATTTATAAAACTCAAACTTTTATTTTTAATTGTTTTTAAATTTTTTTTTATTTTCTTTTGGATAAACCGTCTGAGACTCAAATTGAAAAATAATCTATTTGAATTTAATATATTTTTAAATTTACATAATTAAAACAGAGTCAGGCGATCACACCTCTTTGCCCCCTTTTTATCCATCCTTTTGAATTATCTCCTTGAAAGAATTTTATTTACTTGAAATAAAATTTTCTCGAAACCTCATGTATATATTCTATCATTTGAGAAAGGATAAAACTCGTTCCTTCATTTATTTCATTAAATCAGCTTTCATTATATACAGTATATTAATCTTCAAATTACCCAATTGTAAATAAGAAGGAACAATTTAAAAATCTTTTTTGTTTAATATTTATAAAAAAATATTTATTTTTATCCTAGAAATTCAATTGAGAATTTTTAATAGTCCGAACCGGGAAACTTTAGAAAACCTAGTTTTTTTTTTATAAATTTAAAACACCCACACATTCTTTTTATATGTGGTAAAACAGTGTCAAATGTTTCTCTAAAATACTTTCACCCAGATTATATCGCGCTCGTTAGTATCTCCGGCAACCTGAGCCTCGAGAGGGCTCGCTCCGCCTATTTCTTTACCATTTCCTTATTTTCCTCGCCTCTCTTCTGTTCCGAGAGTAACTCTCCTGTAATCACACATTTAAAAGCATGGGTGGACCTTTGTTTTGAAACATATAAACTTTTTAATTAAGATATACAGATTATTTCAGAACTTCAAATCTTTTGAATAAAAATAGAAATTGTATTTTTTTAGGTGAAAATGGTCAACTACATCCGACGTCAGATGCATTTCAATCATTGCCCCTATTGTGAGTCGTCGTTCACAAAACGACCCGATTTATTAAATCATATGGAGATTGAAAATCATTGTCTTACCCCCCAGCGCCATCTCTGGGATCATCCTGAGTGAGTTTTCTTTTATTTCATTAATTCAATTCTTAATAATTTTTAATAAATTAATAAACTTGTTTTTTTTTTCATAATTTGATTTTGTAGATATTTTTTTCCTACCTATGAAAATGATAATTTCCTCTGTCATTTGGACGACCCAGGAAATGATGACGATGATGATGGCGATGTTGAACAGATATTAAATAGGGTTTCTCTTATGTAAGTATACTACTGATATAACAGTGTTTTTAAGCTGTCCATTCACTTTCAAATCTGTCGAGGAAAAATTTTCTTTTATTTGTTTTTTAACTTAATGTTTCTATTTTTGACTTTTCAGGGAGAATTGTGTCGTTAAGGATTCCTAAAATATTTCAATTATTTATTTAATGTATATTTTAACTGATGAAGTGGGGATTGGAACGTCCTTAGCATGGAGTTTAAAACGCACTGATATTCGTTTAACAGA
>JAAAKE020137747.1:0-13744 GCA_010014785.2 Anisolabis maritima
AAATTTTCGTTACTAAGTAGGCCATGTATTTCTTTTGTAACAATTTTCGCAGCTTTCCGTAAATTTCAATTTTTAGCTGATTTCTCGTTAGTTGACTTCCAAAGTTTTTTTTTAAATAATGGATAAAATTTATAAATAATAAAACTTTTTTTTATTTTCAGATGTATTAGGCATTGCAAGTGACTGCTCGAAATAACTTATTGTTTTTTTTTTTTTTTTATTTTTTATTTAATAACGTATATTTTTTCTAAATAAATAAATTATTGTTTTTTATGTTTTATTAATATGCTCTTAATTTTTTTTTAACCATCCCACCACTTTTAGCCCGCCACTTCGACCACTGATTAAGACCATCATCTTCACAGATTTTTATAATGTCCTAATTAAAAATTATCGGTTTAAACTGTAAAAAAAAGTAGAGTGGCAATCCTGAAATAATTTTATCATTTTTTACAAAAAACTCTTTCGTTTAGTCTCGGGACTATTTCTCTTCCCGTGCTTATTAGGCCTAATTAATGGCGCAATGATAACATATTTGTATCTTTCGAAAACCTACTTCTCCCTCCCTTTTGTCGAAGCTGCTTCAAACTTTAATTATAAATAGATATCAAGTTTCAAGAAAAATAATTAGATATTTATTTTAAATACAATTAGGGTAGATGATATTTTCATATTAATTTGAGATTTTGTCTACTCACAAAAAATGTCTATAAAAAAATTAATTTCAAGCAAGACACCAAAAATTAATCATGTTTTATGTATTGTCTAACTTTTCATTTTATTATCTATTTTTCATGACCTTGGGCTTAATAATTATTTTTCGCGTTAAACCAGGATATTCACTTTTTTTAATTTCAAACATCTTTATTAAAAAAAAGGCCATAAATTAAGTATTAGTTTCAGTATGGAATTTTTTTTAATTAAGAAGAATATTCTAGATTTCTTTTAATTTTAATAGAGAGAGATTGAGTTAAATCATTTAATAAAGAAACATAAAAGTTTTTTTTATTTAAATATTGAAATAGGAATAGTCATTGGTTTTATAAGCCTTTTTGATATATGCATGTTTTAATTATATAATAGCAAACTTTTGTTCCCTAGCGTCTACTTTTCCTAACCAAGGACTTGAATATTTTAATACTTATTAAGATTTTTTAAAGAATACTAAGCCTTATTGGCGTTTGGCTCCCTTTATTTTTAAATTAAAGACTCCGAGCTGGAAGAATTTTGTTATTAAACTGTTCATTTAGTATATTCCATATAATTAATATAAATATTGTACATTGAACTCTATTGATTGAAGATTGCCTTTAATAAATTATAATACTATAGATAGGACTTCAGCCAATTAAAGAATATTTTGCGTAATATTCCGTTTAATGTAAATGTTTCGACGTCAGGACAATTACGGTTGATTAGCAATCGTCATTAATTACATCCAATATACAAAAATAGCTCCATTCACCCAAATTTTATAAACATCGTCGAAATATTTACATTAAACTTATTATTACGCAAAATATTCTTTCATTGACTGAAGTCCACCCATTAATTATATAAATATTTACTATTTAGTAAAATGAATTACTTTTTTTTTACTTCATCCTTTATATTTATTTTTGTTGAGTTAATGAATAGTTATGAGTATAAATTGAGACAAGAATAGCATAAAGCTATAGTTTGAGTATAAAACTGGTAATTTGTGAAAAAATTATCTGAGGACAAAAACCGTAATAATTTAATGGATAAGAAATAATAAAACAGTTGATAGAAACAACATCAAGAGAGAAAGACCTATAATAAAACAAACCAATGTGATTTATTATACGTTGTTGAATAATAATATATTTAAATTTTTCCGTGTTAGAAATCTTCCAAAAATAAAGCCTGTCTTAAATAACAACAACAACAAACAATTACAAGTCTTGAATTGTAATAGTTTCTTTCCATTTGAAAAATTAACCTCAGCATTCTTATCCTCAAGCTAATTACTTAGTCAAAAGGTTTTCTTTAGAAAAAAAAAAAAAAAAAAGATTACTCCATCACTCATCCTGAGATTTTTTAAGTGCTGATGACCAACAACAAATTTAATATACGCATAAGTGCTTTATTTGGTTGTCTGATATAAAAGCCGAATATTGCTCGAAGGTAGTGTACAAATATAATTAATTATCACGTATTAAGGCTGAGATAAATGATGATTGTAGGCCCATTGTGAGAAGTTCAGGTAATGGACCAGTCGTAGAGCAGAGTGCTCATAGCAGGGACACCCGAGAGGCCTTAATGGCGACCAGGCGATTATCTCCCAACGCGATGGCCTATTTTTTACTCAGTTAAACAGGAAGTGGATGCGTTAAACTCTGAGACGTCGTTGGTCCTTCCGGCTAGTCACACTTTTGAATTTCGGGAGTTAATGGATAATTTCGAAATGCTAATATATTTTTAGATAAATATTAAGGCAATATAATATATTTATAAATTTTCATAAAAAAATCAGCATACTTTATCGTCGCATTTCTGGTGACAGCTCACTTATCTTCAAAATTGATATAAATATTAGTATAAAAAATAATTTATAATTATCGATTAATATTTTAATGTGACAAACTATGTTATAGAGAAACAAAAAAAAATAAATTTATAAAAAATGTTTGTATCTATTCCAGAAATTAAAATATAATAGAGATTATATGAAATATGTGTAAGGACACTTTGATGCGAAAAATAGATTATAATAAAAAAAAAAAAAAAAAAAAAAAAAAAAAAAAAAAAATAGAAAAGATAAAAAGAAATAAGTATAAGGAAACTTTAATGCAAAAAAAAAATTAAAAAAAAAAAAAAAAAAAAAAAAAAAAAAAAAAACAGTATTGCAAAAGTTGGTTTCTTACTTAGTCTTTTTTTAAATTTTTTTAAATAAAAAAAAAAAAATTAAAATTAAAAAAAAAAAAAATAATATTAGTTATCATATATTTTTATTTATTTAACTCAAAATAAATATTACAGTAGGATATTTATGTAAAACCATTTTATTTTAAATATAAATATGTTAAATACTAAATTTTAAAATTAAAATTGGTAATAACGAGCTTATTAAATCAAAGGGATATTAGTTTTATATTTATTTTTTAAATTTTAATTATATTCGGAAACTAGTAGTAGAAATTACTCCCACTCCAGAAAAATAACCCACCCCCAGAACCTCACTCTCCCCATCAAGTCAAGATCAATCATAAAGAAGGCTTTAGAGTGGGAAGGCTGTGGCCAGATATCATTCATTCATCGTATAGTAACGCAATAATAAGCAGTAATTAATTTCTATATCTATTCTATAACTTTCCAAATTATCTCGCTTGTTATGATAAATACTAAATTAAGAAGAAATTAGAATTAAATATTTCTTATATTGGCTAACAAATAACTCACTTAATCTATATTCGATTTCCGCCTTCGGACAGGAAGTGAGGAGAGTGGGAGAAAGGCCGTACGAACAGTTTAAGACTATCATCTCCTGTTTAAGAAGCTTAACATTTCCTTTTAATTCAAAGGAGATAGAGTTGAAAAATTTCATAAACCTGTAAAGGAAATCATAATAAATTGATCCCAAGAAGTTGATAGCAAAAAGAAGGCGAACTTTCTGATTACTTTTTTGGCGAGGAGCGGTTGAAAATTTTATAATATCAAAAGGTATATATACTTAGAAAGTAAACATGTGTTTGAGTTTGTTTGTAGCTAAGAGAGAGAGAGAGAGAGAGAACAAGAAATGTTTATCAACTTAATTTACATTATTAAAGCTGAGTTAATATATAATTAGTTTAAATTACTCCTTTCTTGAAAAATATTCTTATTTACATTTAATAAACATCTTTTTTAATTGCCTTAATAAGATACTCCTGCAGATAGGTGGGTGGAAAAATAATCTTGTCAAAATTAATTTCAAGATTTTTTTGTCCCTTTCAAATGCATTTCTACATGTCAAATTATTGTTTCGATTTTTTTTTTTTTTTTAATATTTGTTTGATGTCTCTAAAGCTGTCATCGTTTTAGATATGCATCCAAGTATGGCTTGGCGAAGTGTCCAGGCCTGTGACAGCAATTGACAGTTTTTCATATTAAATTATTCATTCACAACTTGGAGTTCATTATATTATAAAAAAATATATTCTTAAAAATAATAAAAGGTTTCTAATATATATAAAATAAAATAACTTTTTTTTTTAACAAAAGGGGAGGAAAAAAAGAACAAAGAGCTTGAATTCATTTTTTTTTTTTTTTTTTTTGTCAATTTAATTAAAATTATATTTTTTGATTCACATATCTATACTATTCTTTTTAACTAGTGACAAGAGGGAATTGAATAATAAATATTAACATTATCCAGATATCATTAAATATATTTTATTTATATAGAGGTATTTTTATTTTATTATAAATTCGAAAAACTTTGTCATGAATGGCCGATGAGTGTCGCGTCATGACCACAATCATATGCTGCGAGCAGAGTTTGATATTTATTTCTTAAAGGGAGTTTAGATTAACTAATAAAAAAAAGTAAAAATTATTAGAGGATGTACTGGCTTTTATTATCTATCTTAACTCTTATAGGTGTCTCATTCTGCTCGATTTACTCGCACTATGCCTATGCATTTACAATTTAGTTACAGTCTTTGATTGAATATTACCAATTTCACGCTATGGATGTGTTATCCATTCATAGAGGTTCACTATATGAGTTATGAAAAGAGACTCATCTGATCCGCTTATATTAGGTTTATTTCAAACTAACTAACTCAGAGTTATTTTTCTTAAGAAAATCGATTATCATTGGAATTAATTATACGTTTCTATGCTTTATAAACTATGCTTTATAAACTAAATAAAAAATCGAACACAAATTCGGATATTTTGGAAAAGAATGACCCCAAACACGCACCGGTAGTTTAGAGAATAATCTCAACCAATTCGTAAATTAATGTTTCCCCAAGAGGCATTTGAAAAGAAAAGTAAATTTATCAAGATTTGTTAAAATATAGCCTTAAGAGAATTTCTCAATCACCTTATAAGTTTTATTTCGAAATTGTTAAATTGCATTCTTCTCTGATGAGAAAAATCTTTAAAATTAATTCTTCATTCATTTCTTATTCATGACAAGGCCAACAACATAATTTTTGTTAGAGTAGGTCAGCATTTGAATATTTCATTTTTATTTTTTGAGATAACATCTGATTACTATTAATTATTAAGAATGTGTTTATTTATTTAACATTCTAAGGGAGTGTTTATTAAAAAAATTAAAATAGGTATCTGCTTAATTTTGGTATGACTATTTTGTAATTATAAATTATACAATAAATAAACAGCCGAATTCAAAAACATTTAAAAACTATGGCTTGTTCTTATTTTGATTATTATACATTTCATTTGTTCATATACATGTGAGTACTTTGACCAGTAATTAACCTGTTATTTAGTGATTCATTAAAAAAAAATCTGAGTAGATGCTGATCTTATAAATTCAAAGGTTATGCCTTGAAAACCACCTTCATTTAAAATTCATAACATTTCCTACGAATTCTCCACTAACTCTAATTCCTAAGAGAGTGTAACCATCAAGTGCTCGAGCCAAAGTGGCGAGTTTGGGTAAGAAATTTATCCAAAGTAAATAGAGCAGCTTAATCTTGAAAATTAAAATTATAGAAAATTATTATTATTATTGAGAAGTCTGGTCCATTGGTGCAGAGGTAGAGGTCTCTCCTCATGTACCAAAGGTCAGTTCCTGTCCTGAGCGACAAAAATTAATTTATATTATATTGACTACCAATTAATATAAATAAATAAGGGCGGTGTCTAAATGGTCTCGGCTCCCGAAAAAGACTTAAAAAAAACCTTGAGAAATTTGAATACTCATAACGTTATCAAGATTAAAGTTTAATAAATCATATTATATATATAATTCGTTCTAGTTTAGTATTATTTCAATTTTTTTTTAATACATCATTAAAAAACAAAAATTTTTTCTTGATCCTTAATTATTTAAAACCAGTTAAGAAAATTTCCTTAAGATGTGATCTAAAATTGAAATTGATTCCTTACATCCGAAATATCAGATTCATTAATTTTCATCGAATTCGTATCGTTTTCAAGATAAAAAAAATATTTATAACGATGCATAAATATAATTATTTAAATGGCTAGTATTGGTATATTTAAGGTTGGTTAGGATCATTTTTAGCTACTATATTACTTTGCGTTTGCTTACTGAAAGGTAGGCAACCTAAGTGACCAATCTATTAATGAATTTTTTAATTAATTGACCAATACTCCTCTCAATAAACGAACACGCATGCTTGTTTGTTAATTTAATAGTTCGTGGTCTGCTCTGAGCAATTAATCGAAAAATCCATTAGAGAATTGGTCATTTTGGTTCCTATCTTTCAGTAAGTGAAAACGAACCAATTATTCGTGATATGTTAAGATTAGGACAGAACACCAACTATTAAATAATTACTGAAATAATTACTACTATTAGTTTTTTGTTTTTGTTTCGTATGAAGAAACACACATCTCGCAAAGGAAAAAAGTAAAAAATAAATAGAGAATTATTAGAAAATAATTAATTATAGATATTTATCAAAATAAAGAGATCCTCTTGAACAATTTATCATTAGTATTCTATGGTATTCTCTACTCAAGTTTAGAATAGAGAGAGATACTCTCTCTGGAGTTTGAGTAACCCTATTAGTCCCTCAACTTATCCCTGACAGTGTCCATCTCAAAATGGTCACGAACAGAGTTTTTCCTTTTTTTTCTTTTTTTTCTTTTTTTTTGTTAGAAAAATCCTCTGAAAAGAAACAGACGGGAATGAAATAGGTGCACGTCGAGCCGCCGCGGGATTTACCCCCCTCTGAGGGGGTAACTTGATTCTTGTGCCCGGAGAGCATGGCCAGGGACGTGACCAGGGTTCGAACCCGGGGCTGGGATTAGCGATGGCGACGATGGCGTAGCCCTGCACTCTAATAACTCGGCCCGTTGTAAGATTTATTAGCCCCGTGCCGAGAACCACTGATGAGTCGACAGGAAAAATGCATGACCCGACCCGAACTCGGACCCGGCCCGACCCAGACCCGATTACTATTTCAAATACTATCAATATACTAGTCTGTTTGATAAATAAATGTCGCATTGCGATTCCGCATAAGACACTATGATATACAACCAACCCCTCTATTGTTTTATTTTTTTTTGGCTTTGGCTCACGCGATCATCCCCTCCAAAAATTGAATTCGTTTAATAACAGAAGAGAACATGTTTATGTTTGTAATAAAAATATATTTTTGAAATAAATTTTAATTTACAATTTAATAATTCTTTCATGTATCTAGCGGTGTTCAGTACACACAACTTGGGCATTCAATAACAGTATAATGTAACATGAAAATATAGCATTAATATATTGAAAAATTCATTTCGAAGTTGGGTTGCCTACCTTCAAAAAAGCAAAAGACAATAAATTTTTATACTAGTACTATTATTCCTAAATTCCGGAATTATAATCAGATTATTATCTATTACTATCCTATTTTTCATAAAAATGTTCATTCTGTCTACTAAGCCCTTGGTTTAATTTACTTAATTATCAATTAGCATGACGCAAATTTTTAATTCAATATTCAGAGCCGCTGAGCGACTCTCAATATATTTATTTTAATAATATTTTATATAATTTTGCGAGCACCCCGACCCTTCCATAGGCCTTGGCCCCGGAGCTTCGGATCCACTAGCTCTCCTCTCAACGCCCCTATTATTACTAGTTGATCGATTTATTTGATTTAATTTTTCAAGTCAAGAAAGTATTAAATAAAAATTTACAAATTTTCCTTTATTTTTTTTTAGTCTCTTCGGCATCTGAGGCTATTTAGACTTTAAACAATCACGTTATCCAAACCTATTTATTTACATCAATTGGTATGCAAATGATTTAAATAAATTTTCATCGGGCTGCCTGGGATCTGAACCCACACCCCTTGGCTTTTAAGGTTGACAATGACAATATCTTTAACCTCTCGGTCACGGGGGGACAAATTTCTCTTAAAATAAATAATTTAAATAAAATTCTTTTAATATAAATCAACTTGGGCTAAATTCGGTTATTAAAAAAACTACCAACACATCACCAATATATTTCCCTTATTATAATTACCCTAACCTCCCTTATAGAAATAATGTCGAACTCTGCTCACAACCAATGATTGCAACGTCATCATGACGTGACACTCATTAGCCAATCAGAAGCCTGCCATGACAAGCATTTTTGTATGTGAGTTATGAGTTATAATATATATTGTATATATTTTAATCTTAAACTCTTAGAATCATTAGTTTTTTAAATGACTTTCTTATGAATGTAAGATTAAAAGATCCATAATAATGAAATTCATGAAAATATCAAGTTTATTATTCCGTGTTTAAATAATAAACCTAGATAGTGAATCTTTGAAGCTAACGAAAACTCGATAATTTAAATGATTCTTTTGTCGTTTATTGTCAAAATTATTGTGGAAAGCTATTTATTGTCCTTCAAAAAACGAAGGTCTTTTATTTATAGGAAATTATATAATAGCTAATATTCTTAACTATTAAGGATAGACAAAACGATATTCGTTAATCAGGATTTTTTTTTAATAATTCATACTCTGACATTTTCCAAAATAGAGAATCATAACTCCTGAGAAAATATGTATTTTTGGCAAACTTTAATTACCCTCAATTTTTCCACAAATTTATGGAGTGATTTAGTATTCATTTGGCTTTTTTATTTAAAAAAAATTGCAGTTGTTTATTGGAATGCTCTGTAAATTTGGAACCCTACCTACAAGGTGTGATAGGTAGTTCACTATTTCATAAAATTTCAAGTTGCGGGGTCGAAACTCTCACCTAACGAGATAGGGTCGAGAAGTATAGATCATTCCGTTCTGACAAAATAGAGAAATGAGGGAGAGAGTAAAAAGAGAAAAAATACCAGTCCTCTCTTGGTTAACTTGTAGTCGACATCAAATATTATGAGGAGTAGCTCTTCCCTCTTTTAAATTTCTATTAATGATATTAACTCTACTAATAGAAAATAAATAAAATATTTAAATCTGACTTTCTAGATCCTGTTAAATTATTTTATTATCAGTTAATTATTTTTTTTTTATTTATAGCCCCTTTTCGTCTTCCGTGGTCATTTGACTTCACAAATACATATTATTAATTATAAATCGTGACTAATGGCAATCGATTGACACTTTTCTTCCTTAAGGCAACCCATCCAAGTTTCAGCAGTGATTGGCCTTGCTTACTACCAATTAATTTAAATAACTATGGTCGGAATCTAAATGGGGAAAAAACTTAAAAAAATATTTCTATTATATAAGAGTAAACTAGATAATCTTTAAAAATCCCACCAGTCCAGTAAAAGTTCTTCCCTTAAAAATCTGATTCTATTAATAATTATATATATATATATATATACTTGTTAATTTGGAACAGAGCCACTGTAAGACTATAAGTAAGGAATTTCCACCCGGAGATTAGGTCTTATATTGTGAAATGTTCAGCTTTGGACTATACTGAGGCCTGACACTTCCTTGGTCTTCAGCTGGGAGTAAAAGAATGCTTATATCTCTGCATAAACATGACACCTTGCTCTAACTTTATTTCTATTTTCCTTATTCAATTTTTCTTATTTTATTTTCATATGCGCATCGTCATGTTCTGATGAGGAAAATCATATATTGAACGAACGGAAAATCTTTTCCCTTTGTTTTTCACTATCGATTAAAATCAAATTGAAAAATTATTTATATTTTTAAAGAATCAAGTATCAAATATTACTTAAACACTTGTTTTATGCATGATGTAAACAATCATGTCATCATTTGGATAATAAAAGGTTATTAAAAGACTATTTACAAGATAAGGTGCTCTATAAACAGAGGATTACATATTTGTGGGTGGGTATATAAATAGATCTAAATTAGAGTGGAGGGGGCAATGCAATCATGCTATTGAAGGTCGGAGTGGGCTTTAGGGCCAGGGTTGTTTTCCCTAAGGCCCCCCCTCTCTGCCGACTCTTTTGCTATTACCATACCAATTAGAATTTTAAATCTCGCCACTCTCGTTTCCTTCAAAGCGCCGCGAACCCTACTAACCCATTTCAACCCTCTTTTCAACCCTCGACGATGGAGGGGCAATCTGCTCAGCGTGAATTGAAGGGTGCTTTACCCTATCAACGTGCCATCTCTTCCCAGACGTTTTTTTTCATAAAGTGTACATTAAAAAAAAAATTCCAAACTAAATATAATTATCCTCTAATGTTCTTTTCTTTTTTGTTTCAGGTAAGCGAGAATTTTATAAATACCTTACACAAACACACACAACAAACACGTGAGTATAATTTTATTTTTAAATAAAAAACAAAAAACAAACGTGAATCATTCTATCAATGAAAACCTGTTTAATCTAATGAATTTGCTTAGAAATTATTTAAGAAAAAAAGAGCCATTAACATTTTTATACTCCATCCTTTACATAATAATATTTTATCATTTATTCGTATTAGGCCAATAGGTTAGTTTTTTGGTTTATGGCAATCTATTGATAACGTTTTATTATTGTTAACCTAACTCGTAACAAATTTTCATTTAATAAACTTTTTTTATCAGGTCATTAAAAAACTCATTTGCATAACCATACGAGAATATGCTATTTTGAGTAGATTTTATTATTTTTTATTAATTTAGAATTGTATTTATTTTGAAATTATGAAAAAGGGTAGGAACTTAACCCACGAAAATATTCTCTGGAAGCAACTAATGACTAATGAGAAAGATCCCTCGTTATTGATAAATTAAATAAAAAGAATTAATCTCGAAAAAATTTTTTAAATTTAATTTAGCAGGGGATAGTGATCGAGCTGTCTTCCGGGGCGTGAATAATAACAACCGTTTATTTATTAAGATCCGGCATGTAAACAGAGTTATTAATTAATTTATGCTAATATAAATAATTTGATTGGGCTGCAGTTTTTTACAAGGATACGGTAAAAAAAAAATCCGCAGTCCTTTTGTTAAAATATTTTAATTTTCGTTTTTAACGACGACGTTTCGATTCTGTCTCCATCCGGTCTTTTTCGGCGTGCAATCACTTTAAAAATCTTACTTGCAAAAATTCTCATTGCATCATTGCTTGTTGAGCGAAACCATTTCAACAAGCAATGCAATGAGAATTTTTGCAAGTAAGATTTTTAAAGTGATTGCACGCCGAAAAAGACCGGATGGAGACAGAATCGAAACGTCGAAACGTCGTCGTTAAAAACGAAAATTAAAATATTTTAACTAAAGGACTGCGCTTTTTTTTATATATATTTATGTAAATATAAATATCTAAAAATGCCAATTCATTCTAAAAATGGTCTAGAAAAGTTAGGAAAATTTTAGCATCATTTCGAGATTGAAATTTTAATTAATAATAAAATAAAACTCTACAGCCGTATCTATTAGATAATAAGATATCTCAATATTATACCCAGATATTAAGGTACATAATATCTCATAATAGGGATGAAATAGGAGAGAGATTTTACTCCAACTTCCGGTTTCATATTTTATTTTAGGTTCTCCCTCTATTTAGAGCTTTTGTTGAAAAGGTGATTGATTGAAATTAATATCCATTTATTCAATTAAGCCCGAAAAATAACTTGGTTTTGTTTGGGAAAACTGGAAAGTTTAGCCTAAGGAATATCGAAAGAGAAAATCAAGTATAATATTTTCATAACAATTTAGATAAATTTTCAAAATATTTAAAAATTTCTAGAAAATTCAATAAATATATAAAAAAATTTTGTCTTTTCGACATCTGAAGCCATTTAAACATCGTTCTTATTTATTTAAATTAATTGGTAGGTAGCCAATATAATTTAAATAAATTTTTGTCACCCAGGATGGCAAGCGAACCACTGACCTTTGGAACGTGAAGCAAAGCCTTTACTTCTGCCCCAAGGGTCAGGGCTTTAAAAAAAATTATTTTTTCGAAATGATGTAATTTATATAAAATGGTGAATACGACAAAAGGAATTAATGAATTTATTTTTAGTTATGAGTTACTAGACATAAATGGACACCTGTGAATCGACCTGTTTCCTGTTTGCGGTACACCGTTGTCGGTTATATCATCGCTAGATTCCTAGTTAATGAGCGATGACTAACCCATTGCATAAACCTGTTCATAAAATACATATAATCGAGGCCTGAGAATGCATTTATCGGATATAAATCTAGTAAATTAAAAAAATATATATAAAATAAAAAGGCCTTCACTATTTGTAAATTGAGGACATCGAATAGGTTTAATTAAGTTATGTTTGGGATGAAATTGGATGTATTTATAGAGTGGAAATCGGATCGGATATCGAATTTGCAGCCACATGACCTCCGTGGTGAAATGTTCTTAAACAAAATTAATAAACATCGACTCTACATAAAAAGGCCTCTCAACTTACCCTTTACTATTCGAGTCCTCTTTCATAGTAGGCCTTAGTATTTTTCCCATAGACACATATTTACTGATTAATTTAATTAGCCTAATGGATTCATTATGTAACCGAAAAAATAATTATTCTTTCTTACTTAAAATGCCGTTATAATGAAACAGTAGCTTAGTTAGAATTTTTAGAGATTAAATACAACTTTTTTAAATTTTAGAAATTAAGGCCGCATTTAAATCTCTTGAGATATTTATTCACTTATTAATTAAAATTAAAAATAGAAATTATAAACATGAAATTAACTCAAATGTTCAATGCCCTCTGATAGCTGGATCACCGAAGATGTGCTGCGCAGCTAATATCTATATATATATATATAGGGCCTATAATTTATTAAAAAAAAAAAAAATCAGTTTCTTTAATTAACAATTCTTTTTAACGGGAATCTTGTAATAAACGGATCCTTAATTTTCTCTTGTTAAAATTGTCCATCCCTATAATGAATTTATATTTAATATTATTTATTAATTTTTTTTAACCACTTTGTTAAATTTATAAAATTCCATACCTAATAAATTTTATTTTAATTAATATTTCTTTTTTGAGATTTACATTTAATTAGGTTTATTGATTTCTTAAAATTTTGCATATACATATATGTATATTGAAAATAATTTTCGTTTTTCGTCCACATCTGAGACAAATTAAGTTTAAAAATTCCATTCTACTTTATGATATACAAATCATTTAAATAAATTTTATTGATTTGATTGGGAAGTGAACCTACGTTTCCTAAGTTTCTAACTTTAACGTTTATCAATTACAATTCCTAGAGAGAGATGACAAGGTTTTTGTTATTTAATTTAAATTTGTTTAATTACTTAAAAAAATTAATTTTTTGTTTGTCTTTGATTTCGAAATTAAAAATAAAATAACAATTACATTTGAAAAGTTTTGAAAAGGGCATATTTAGAATCAAGTTTATTCTATATATACGAATTTCATGAGAACAAAACATTTGTCGAATACCGTCTCGTCTTAATTTCACTTCATTTAGTTTTCCTTGCCAAGCCTCTTGAATGGTAACCTAAATACTTCACATTGAGACGTGGCAGAAACCTATTAAAATTACAATACAATACAATAAGCCGGGCGCGACTCCCCTTAAGACAAGAGAACAAGGGAGGGGATGAAGGAGTTTTGAATTTTGACTGAATTCGA
>JAAAKE020137758.1:0-13743 GCA_010014785.2 Anisolabis maritima
GCTTACCGAAAACATTTCGGTTCAAGTTACGCACAGGATGTATTTTATACAACTGATGATATATAATGAACACTACGTATCTCAGCTGGTAGGCAGCCTTGGCCTAGGCGACCTTAGATTCGAGCTTCAAACTTGTTTCTTTCCATCTTGGATGAAATTTGAGGAAATTGGAGAAATGGCGCTAAAATCATAAATAGAAGAAATTATCATTTGAATCTTATTACTAAAAAATTTAAATGTTAAATGAGCATGATTTTACATGATTTACACATACAAACGTTAAGTCTATAAGGAAGTAATAAGGAAAAAATATAGAGGTCAAGTACCAAAAAAATTAAAGAAAAAATTTCTTCATAAACAATTTGAAATATTATTAATAGAAATAAAAATTTTAGGATAATTAGGATATTTCCAAAATTAGGTTTTTGACTTGGGCCTAGAAGACCATATAGGCAAGAACAATAAATTTTGTATATAGACAAATGTTGATTGTGATAGATAAATATTTTAAATAAATTTAATCACAATTTACAGAAACCAGTGACTCTTGGATTATGAACTATGACTCTTCTCCAAGAACTAGGCGTCTTAAGTAATTTAAATGGATAGCAACGAGTTTTCAAACCAAAATAATTTTATTAACATTCTATTAAATAAATAAAAAAATTATAAATTAAAATTTTCAACAATTTACATTTCGTTGGATTTTCATTGAATTATTCTTCATCCTCTGTCTTATAAAATCGATTTATTGAAAATATTTCGAGCAATGTACGCTATTCATCATCCATGCATTTAAGACGGGAAAAAAATCTATATCAAATGTTCTTCAAATTCTCTCAAAGAATGCTCAAGAAACTTTTGCAATTCATTTAAGACTAGAATTCTGCCATAATTATTACCCATAATCAACAGGTAACAATATTTGCATTATTGTTGGACCAAAGATAAAAATGGTTTTAAAATAAAAATAAATATATATATATATATATATGGTCTTTTTGCTAATGGCATCGAATCTCTGGGAACACTCCAAGGTCCGATTTCACTAGTTATAATACAACCATACAATGACTAGTCATAGTCCGTAAAAATCGAAAATTATATTGAATACTAAAAAATTTCTAAAATATTTAAAGTTGATGATTTCTAAAAACATAAGAATATTTTTATTCTTTATATACCTGATGAGAGAATATGACAATCAGTCCTTGTTGTTATGGCTATCAGTTAAACAAATCTTGAATAAATAATCCCAGAGAACAGTGACGGTCGATGAAGGAAAGTTAATATCCTAAGCTTATTCATTAAGAGTGGAAGCTTTTGAGAATACTCTCATTCTTCTTTTGCTAGAGGAAATCAGTATCTTTTTGGTAGATGTCTTTTTCATAATTTGTTTAATTTCTATATATGTATAAAAGATGTTCATCCTTCCAGACTTCATTTCCTCAAAAGTATAGTTGATTATGATTAAAAAATGAAATGGTCCTTTAAGCTGCAGAGCCATTAAACATTAAATAATAATAATATTATAAAAATGGAACAAGCAGGTTCTCAAATCAACCTAATATTTGTAGCAAAAATAAAACACTCCCCAGATTTAAGAATTAGAGCCTTTAGAGACTCTTTAAAGACTTTAATTTATGATACACATTATTATTATTATTATTATTATATATTTGATACGCAGAATAATTTCCGTTTATTTGCAAATATCTCTACGAACAAATCATCTCACCACCTGTTCTATAGATGTGGCTTTTTCTGAATAATACTTTTTTATTATGTATATGCCTAAGACAGCCTGTATTTGTTTAAGACAAAATCGAACATATGATGAGCAGGATAATAATAGAAATAGGAGAGATTTTATCAGAAGAAAGTAAAAGTTTTCTAAGATTCTGTTTTAATGCAAATATTTCGTTTTATTGTTATTGTCAATAACTTACAGATGTTTGACAAACCATCAAATTAATATATTCTTCCCCATATTCTTGAATATTGGTTTAATGAAAACAAATTCTAAATTAGTTACTTTCCTAACTCTTGTAAACTGATATAGAATAAACTCTAAACTTAAAAATATTTTTCTTATATTTAATTTAAATATACCTGGCAATATGCAAATAAAGTTCTTGAAGTTAAGTAAACAAAGCTGAAGGGTGACCTTAAGCATCAGAGATGTACAAATGGAGAGCTTAAAAATAAAAAGTAACGAGTTTTTCACTTTTTATCATTATTATTATTATTTATTTATCAAGCAAAGTCGATAGATCTTGATCTTCTCTGTAAAAACAAAGATAACAAAATATCAAGAATATATATTTTATTTTTTTTTAAAATTATATTATAATAATAATTTGAAATAGAATAAGTACCTGAAATTTTAAATTTTAACTTACATATAAATTAAAAAATCATGTTTACGATTAAAACAATTTTTAATTCATTCAAACATAAGCCCAAATATTCAAAATTTATAAATACTTTTAGAAAAAATTTGAATTGAATTAAAAATGAAAAAAATTTAGAATTTAGTGACTTCTAGAACGACTTATAAAAAAAAAGTTAAAAACTGAAGAGAGTCTTTTTCTAGACGTCCCCTGTTCGAAACAAATTCCCTAGATTTTTTTTATTTTATGTCTAAGCCCCTATATATATATAGTTTCATTAGAAAAGAAAATAATTGTAATTTTAAAGACTAAATATTTATAATTTTTTAAATTTAATTTAATATGAATAATTTTTTAGAGTGAAAATTTTGGAAAATTTTTGTTTTTTTTTAATGATTATGCATTTCTGCCCCCTGGTGGAGAAATTAGATATTATAATTTTTGTCTCTTTAGCTACCCATTTTTTGATTAGTATTTTTCGTTCTTCAAAATGTATATTTAAATGTGATTCATATCTTGTTAAAATTCTTTTATAAAGTGATACTGATAAAGCCCATGAATATTATTACACTTCAACGATGAACGTTTCAGGTTCAATATAATAAAATAATTAATTTCTTCTAAAAGGCCAATGGGTACCTGCTAATTAGAATCAATTCTCGGCTAGAAAGGACGCTTCTTAGGTCGCTCACCATCCACCATTTTTCTTTTTTTAATATCTCGTTCTCGTGAATTTGTCCCAAAATTACCTATATAAAATTTCATTATTTGTTCCATAAGGTCCAATCCAAATGCTTCTAAAGCTAAAGCCTTACTGATTATTTTTTCGAGTTGAGCATACGGGCTACTCTATTTAAAATCAGCAGGCTTCATCTTCATCTTTATTTTAATAAAGTGCAATTTGCTCACACATTTCTATGATAATTACTATTTGGGATTTTTATTTATCTAATTCTTTTATTCACTATTTTATGTAGTTTTATTAATTTTTTTTCCAAAATTTTGTAGTGGAGGCAAGGAATTTTCCCAAGGGAGACAAGTAAAATCTTAGGAGAGGGGCATCATGATATGATTTTTGAAGTTATTAAATAGATTATATAAGAATTTCCAAGGGCCGTATGTGGAAAGGGTCAGAAAGGGGGAAGAGAGGTCTCAGCATCAGTCACCATTTTTAAATGAAAATTTCCTATTTATTGAAATCGTTAAAAAAATGGAACAATTTTTTTGATGAGACCTCACCCTGATGGGAATACAGGATGCAATCAAATCATATTTCGTTTGGGATATATTAATTTTTTATTATGAACCTTCGTCCGAATGTCACACAAGAAAACATTTCTAATCCACTCTAATGTTTTCAATTTAAACCAAGAAACTGTATGTGAAATTAATGAATATCTGTGAATAAGTGATTGGCTTATATCTAAATGAAATCTGAAATTCAAAATTACCACTGGATAATCGAAGATGCCACAATGTAGTATCAATGAGTAAGTAAGTTTTATATATTTCTATATAGAGTTACCAAATCTCTAATTAATTAAACTTATTGAAATGCTTTTTTGTTTGTTAACATTTGTGTATCTTTATCCATTCCATTTATTCGATTTTATTCTATACATTTGTAAGTGGTTGATATTTGATAAAAATTTACATTAAAATTACATTTTTTTAAATTAAAAAAAAAATCACTCATACTAAGAATCTTTCTTTTTTCAATGCCACAAAGACATGTTTTTAAATCATCGTCTACCTCTCCCCCCTCCCGTGGCCGTGAGGTTAAAGATAGTGACATTGTCAATATTGATAACCTTAAAAGCCAAGAGGTGTGGATTCGGATCCCAGACAATCCGATGAAAATTTATTTAAATCAATTGGATACCAATTGATGTAAATAAATATGCCTGGATTACATGTCTCGTAAATAAATATTATTTATATTGTTTAATGTTTAATGCCTCAGATACCGAAAAGACAAAAGAAAATCACCGGCTTCGGCTAACGAGTAATTTTATTTGGCATTATTAACTAAAGCTCCGTCTTTTTTTAGACAGAGCACTCTAATCCAAATTTTTGCCTTAACAAACTTGATGTTAATTTCCCAAAATAATTTTTTGTAAAAAGAAATAAATGATGGATTTTTAGAAACTTAGACTCTGTAGTCGTCTTTTTTCTCGTTTTAATTTAACATTGGAGTGGAAAGTGGGAGTTAATTTTCTCTCTTATCTCTTGATCTCTGTTAACTTATTTCATTTTTTTTATTGATAAGGGTATGTAGTGAAAAGGTGTCAAAGAGATACTTGAAAGAAATTATTTCCTGATTTGAACAAACATTTATTTGATTGACTATCTATTTTCTTTTTTGTTCCCAAATTTTTTTTCATATCTAGAAATTGGCTTATCCCTTTTTTTGTACAACCAACATTTTTGTGTTGCGTTGATATTATTTTTAATATAAAAGGTTGACTTTAGCTTAATCATTAATTTTAATCGTGTTAGAAAGAAAGGGAAGAGGATTATTATGAGTTCTCTTAGAAACATTCCTAATATAAGTTTTTTTATCTTTAAGATCAAAATGATCCTCTTATCTACTATTATTATTTTCAATTTCTGTGAGGTGAATGCAGTTTTATTTATCCAAAAGGTAATCATTATTTTAAAAGATCTCATCGAATGAGTAATATTTATTGGAACGTTTTTCAAAAAATCTCTCAAATCAGTATTTGACAATAATAATTACTATCAAGTAAATTTAAATAAATATTGATTAAGATATTCTTCTTTAATCAAGGCAAGAAAAACAAAAATAGTTTTTTGGATTCCCAATAGATGGCACTAGCCATCTTATTTGTGGGATGATGAGATTTATGTTTGAAAATTAGTTTAAATCAAATTTCATGAAATCATACCATTATTCTATTTTTATTTTATTTTTTGTTTGCATTTTACTTCTACATTCAAATAAATTCATACAAATTATTCCAATTTGTAATTTTCTATTGTTATTTTACCGCAAGTGAAAATTGTGTTTGTCCAAAATTTTCTGATACAGATTTTATTTTGAGATTTTGAGAAACCCAAAAAACCGGCGCTATAATAAATAAATAAAATAAATGTCCTTCTAGTTGCTAGACATAAAGTTATCTTGTAGGAAAGTAAAAAATATAATAGAGATTTTTTTACAGCAAATTCTTTTGGCGAATTAATGTGTATTTTGAATCAATCATATATTTTTTTTTTTTTGATGTATCACCAAGTGATTGAAAAGTGTGTTGGTAGTTTGGTTCTCGGTGATAGCTCCAAGATGGAAGGCAGAGCTTATTTGTGTTAAATTGAAAGAAGAATTCCAAATTTTATTTCAGATTTATATTTGATTGCCAAGATGTTCGCTTTTTACATCATTTCGGCGAATAGTATTTATCAGGGCCAATCCTCTAAGCATCAATAAAGCCGAATAATTGGAATTTTTATTTAAATTTAACACAATAACCTCTGCTTCACTCCTGAAGCTGTCACCAGGCACCAAACTCATACACTCTTCAATCATACTCAATATAATTTGTATCTTAATTACTATATGTTTAAAATCATAACTTAGATTATTTTTATATTTTTCAGCAGGTCTGATTCTTTATTAGTACGGGATATTGATCGCCGAAAGAATAAAATTTTCTATAAAAGAATACGCTGTTACGGATTTTACTTTCCTACTCACAATGAATCCCATAACAGAGATAGATCGTTTAATCACATATATCTAAAATTCTCTTATAATTCAAAAGTGAATTTGGAGGTAGGAAGGCAACTCGCCTATATTCTAAGCAGGCAAGTAGTGTTCGCATTACGCTACAGCTTTTGAACCCATTATAATTATATAATTTATTACTATTCTATTACGTCTAAAGTGTTGTATAGCAAAGTTTGGTATTCCTGATTTTTTTTTTTTAAATTAAGGATTAGTAAGACATTTTTCCGAAAACCGCACTAAATGCATACTTCACTCTTGCTTTCTTGACATGATGTCATATTTACGTCAAGTGGAATTCTACTACTACTATTTTAATGTTCATCCACCCTAAATTTAGGATAGTTGGCATCTGTCCTAAATGTTAATTTGACTAAAGTGAGCAACGATAGAGAACAGTGAAAATACAAAGAGAGCATAAGTTTTGGTAAACACCCTGAATGATCTCTTTTGTCTCCTAATTAGGAGACCCTTATTAAAAAACTTTAGCAAAAGACAATTTTTTTTAAATCTACCATCAATATAATTTATTTGCAAATATTTCGAGCTGCATAATATCGCCCATCATCAGTGTAATTAATAATTTAGGCCCGAAATTTTTGCAAATAAATGATCTAGATGGTGGATTAAAAACGGCGCTGGTTAATTCTCCATTATTCCTCCAAAATATTTTAATTTTTCAGGTTTAAACTTCAAATTTACATTTACCTCGGCTATGTCGATTATTGACCCGGTATCGAGGTTATAGAAAAGTGTAACATTCTTGTTTCTGTTATCACTTAAAAATTAATTTCATCTTTATTATTATATTATTATTATTATTATTATTATTATTATTCACCGAAATTCACATAATAAATAAATGCTATTTGTTTAAATAATTTTAAATATGTTGAATCATTCGAATTTATTATCATGAGTCATATGGGTGCGTATAATTTTTCCTGAAGAAGATTCTTGAGGCATTTCCGATCATCAAGGAGATGCTGTGGTTTTGTTAATATCACAATAGAATATATCAATTTGTAAATTAGCGGAGCTTTCAATTATCATTATTAGTAAATGAATAACCAGAAAAAGTATAAATTGAAACAAAGGAAAAAATTCCATTTATTTATTATTTCCAGTTAGTTTTGAATGAAAGTTTTTTTGCAATTCTTTTTTCGTGGAGAGGAATTTTTCATAGACAAGGGTGAGTCAGGCAACTCGGACCTAATCATATTGTAGATAATCGCACATAGTAAGTACTATGATTCGATTCGCCCTGATTCTAGATTTACGACTTTGAACTCAACTTGTTTTTATCCCTTATTTAAAGTAGACGTAATAATTTATTTGAATTCACTTCTATGTTAAATTTTTTATCCCTCGTCCCTAAATTACTTAAAAAGTTCTTTATATTATTTATTATAAAATAGGAAAGATATATAATTAAACAATTTTAAGTAATACTTTTATTTATTGACCAGGAAAATCCATATAATTTATTATAAAATTCTATTATTTTTCATTTAGATTACTAAACATCTTGAAACATGGTATTTTAATGGACATTTTAAAAAATATTTTTTTTTGTGACCGCAAATTTTCTGATATGATAATGCATTTAGGTATGTTGGTACATCGTTAATTCAAAATGCATGTTTAAAAGATTCAGGATGTCACATATATCATAGTGTAAAGTGCAAATATGAGAGAACCTAATCTGCGATTATTGTTTAATTTTTTTTTTTTTTAATTTTAAATCATTTTCGCCATTTTGACTATATATATATTTACAAATCTAATTGAAGAAAAATCTGTACCGATGGCTTACGGCGGACGTTAAGTACTCTTGTTTCTTGGAGGTCAGAAGGTTTCAGCCTGGTCTTTCTTATTGATCTCGGTGACTGTTCTCTTCTCTCTGGCCAGACCCGCCGCCTTTGTTAGATTTTTTTTAGTCTTTTCGGCATCTGAGGTCATATAGACTTGAAATGATACACAATATATTATATTTATTACGTTACATGTAATCCAGGAATATTTATTTATTGTTGAATTTAATAACTTAATAATAAACTTATAAAATATTTTAAAATATAAATTATATTTTGCCATCCGTGGTCGAGAGATTAGAGGCATTGACATTCTCAATATTGGTAACGTTTAAAAATCAAGCGGTGTGAGTTCGGATCTCAGGCAGTTCATTGAAAGTTTATTTAAATTAATTGGATACCAAGTGTTATAAATAAATATGCCTGGATAATTTGTATCGTAATATTCTGTTTAATATTAATATATGAATATGTCTTTTCAAGTCTATATGGCCCAAGATGCCAAAAAGATTTACAAAAAAAATTTTTCCCAACTTTTTTTTCCCTCAAAATACTCTCCTTTAACAATCATACTTATAGAGAGACTTTCTCTTTTTAAATAATATTTATTAAAAACCATTAATTTCAGAAGAGAAGCTCACCCTACCTTAAGTGCTCGGGGACACCTCAAATCCAGCCGTAGCTAACCTACACCAGATGAAATTACTTTATTTCCTATTTATAACTCCTCCTAAATATCCTCTAGCTAACTATTATTTATATATTATTATATTATGTTATTTATTATATTTATTCCCTTCACCAAATCTCTCATCCATCTTGATCTATGCATGAGATAATTCCAAAGGAGATCCTAATTTGAGCAGGGACTATAAGAATTACTTCCAATTTTATATCGGCCTATCTATAAACAGTTAACTTTATAAAGCATAAAAAATTGATATTGAACAAACCAAAGACCAAGAAACTTAAAACTTAATAAAGTTCTGCTAGATTTTCTATTTGAAATTTAGTATAAGGCAAAGTCCTATCAACTTATATAACTAAATTTTGGTAACGATTTTTTGATTTTTGTTGGAGAAGGTTTTCGGAAAGTGACTGACAATATAAGGATATAAAAAAATATTAATTTATTTTTGTCTAATAATCCGACCTTTCTTGACCCAATAATTTTGGATGAAATTTCCCAACTACAAGTTTATGTCACAATGTAATAAAATTTCGCTTATTATGCGAATTTTTTCTTCATTTGATCTTTGTTTTTATATAAAAAAATGAACTTATTTTACTAACTAAAATAAAATTCTTAATTCTAACCGATCTGGATGAGAGAGAGAGAGAGAGAGAGAGAGGGGGGGGGGGATTATAAATTCATTTTTTGCCATTTTTAGTAAAAAGAATGACTCAAAACGCACTTTATGAATTTAAATATTAATAATTAGGATCCACTACATGTTTCTTGAACCCACATCACAAATTTTTCTCTTACTTCATGACCCAATTTTGAAAAAACTGCGTCTGAATGCAATATTTAATTCTAAAAATTTCACCTATCGTTCCGCCTGTTTTGTAGGCAATCAGCTTACCAGAACTGTATCAATGTCTGTTTCTCGATCAGTAGCATTTAAAAAATAGAAAATAACTTTTAATCTCGAACTGGAAAACAAGATGACAATTGCTGCATTTAATTATACTTAAGGTTATAATTTTAAGCGTCCTGAGAATAATCAGACATTATTGAAATGGTTTATTTTAATTCAATAAAGCCTATTAAAATTTAAAAAAATTTCAAAAAAGTAAACAAATTACTATAAGAATAAAATCGAGCATATCTAATGTATTTTTGCTAAACGAACATTTTCAAAGAATATGTATAAATAAAAATATTTTTCACATTTTTTTCTAAAATTAAATCTGAATAATAACCAAACTTATTGCCTTATATTCCTCTCCAACCGTTGGGCTGGCATGGTGACTGGGAGGTGGAGCAAGTCGGGCGTCGCACAATCTGATGCTTGTTGAGTGTGGAAATACTTAGGGAGAGAGAGAAAGAGAAAGAGTGGATCACAAAAAATGTAATTCTTAACTTGGGAAACTCGTGGTTGTATTGTGTTCACCAGATATATTTAAATCAAGAGATTATAAATAGGAGAGACCAGTGCCTGCACGCTATCAAGCTAAAAAGAAAAGGTCAATCAAAAATTTTATAGGGAAAAACAAAAGCGATGTATAAAATTTCGCCTTCCCCTCTTCACAAAGCTACAACTGTTGCCATGAGAAAAACACATTAAATTTTACCTTATTTGGCACATTTAACAAATAAATATTATAATTCCGATGTATATTTCTACTTTTTCCTCTAGATATATGACACTACGGTATTAAAATATTGATTTATTTATTTACTAAAAGAATGATATGATAGTCTGTAAAAGAAAATAAATACACACAAAAAATAAACATGGGGTCAATGGTGTAGCCAGGTTGAGGCAGCCTTTCAGATATCCGCCCTTTTGCCCTCCGCATTGACCCTATTTAGCCCTTTTTACTTTCTCGTATACAGAGTATAGTAAAAGTGTTGTGATCATCCAAAAATCGAGATTTGGATTGTATTTGATGTTTTGAACCTTACTGAGTCCGAAAAGCGCATTTTTCTAATTATGTCTGTGTGTATGTTCGTTAACACGAACACGCATTAATGTAGGTCAACCAAATTTTACATATGTCCGTTATAGGAAAATCATAGATCTCTACCAACTTTTGGGCTATTTCCCGCAACTGGATGCGGTACTTTACCGCAAAAATCGGGATAACTTATATATTATTTGACGGAGACGAGTAAAATGTGGTATAGTTACATTATATCAAAATCAGAAACCATGATTAAAATCTGGTCCACTTAAATTGCACTCCCACCCGCTCCGGGTGAATCTCCCTTCTCGCCCCTAATCACCACTGTTATTATAATGATATTAGTTAGTATATCCGTTTTGCTTTCCTAGTACTAACTAATCCTGCCAAATTCATGTTTTATTAAGTTCTTCCAATAAAATGAAAAATTTCGACAACATTTTGCCTAATATTTTTTGAATAATTTGTTTAAAAGTATTGTATAACGCCACTTTAACCTTTACTACTTATTAGCTTTTTAAATGTAAATGATTTTGTTTAATCATTTGTGAAAAAAATTAATATATATATTTTGTTTCTTGTTTGGAAGAAGGGGCCAACTGAATTTTGGAGCTTAAATAAAATTTTTTTATTTATCGCCTTTAGGTTTTATCTACTAGAAATTCTATTTAAACTTTCTAATTTTTTTTTCATGTTTCTATTGAAATTATGTTGATTTTTCTATTTTTTTTTTTTTTTTTTTGGTGACGAGATTTTCTACTTGAATACGCTGTCTAAAAAATCAGACACCCTATTTTTATATTCCCAGGAAATGATTCTTAAATACGTTTTTTTTAAAGAATCCTAATCATTTCAAGACTTTTATCTGTAGAATAAGTAAATTAACACTCCCTCATATATGTATAAAAAAAATTTATAAATTTCAAACTAGATGGGTTACAAAATGATTTTTTGCAATAGAAATAATTTTCTAGAGAAAGGTGGGTGGTGGTGGTATTTTGGCTGTTGTTGACGAGTATCCTAATTGTATTGGTGTTGTGCAGGCCCGGGGCCAGGTGTACGTGGAGGGGGTCGCCATCGCCTTGGTCCCCTTGGCCCCTACGAGGCCGCTGAGAAGTTGCAACTTGGCGCAGTGTCGCACCGGCCCCCGAACTCGACACACACCCCCACAACCAGCACAGCCCCAGGTAAGACACCCTCCACCCTCTATAGTATCTATTTTTATTTTTTCTATAATCTAATCTGAATATAATATTAATATTTTTCACCTAACAATTAGTGTGAAAAAATTTAAAAAAAAAAATATTTTTCCATGAAAATTATATTTTTTTCAATGCCATTATAATTTATGATCATTTTTATTTTTTTTTAAATTCCAATGAATCCCACCCACATATTTTTTTTAATATATTATTTTTCAATGTTTTGAAGACCTATTTTGATTAGGTTTTTTTAAAGATATTAGAATTTGTTTATAATTTTTTTTTTACTAAAAACTATTATTGGAAGTTCTTTTTCAATATTATTTTTTTAAACCACCTCTTTTCGTAGATGTTTATGATTCCTTCCCAAACCAATAATATTTATTATAAATTAGTTACAAAATTGAAATTATTATATCATTTTAAAAAGATCAAAAGAAAAAGAAAAATCTTTTATATATTTTTACTTTCTCTTTCCTATATATGTAATATATAATGAGAAAGCATTGCGATCGCAAAAAAAATAATTAGATGATGATTTTCTCAAAATTCACTCTAACAATTTTGATTAAAATTCAAAACAATTATTTGTTAAAATGTATTAACCCTTATCTGTCCTAAAATCGTTTACGACTCACTTTAATTTTGTCCGTTTTTGGGTTTTTTGATTTTCTCTTAAACTTCTCTAAAGGAAAAATCGATTAAATTGGCATTAAAAGCCTACCTAGAGATTTAAAATATCTGGTGGGACCCCACATCACTTAGCTTTCCTTACTTCCTTAATTAAGGGAAAGTTGTGTAATGTTCGTTTAGTCACACGAAGTTTTTTTCAATTAGGAAAAGTCATATATGACTAATAATTACATTCTTATTTTTTATTCCTTTTTGGATTAATATCCAATTACAATTAGTAAAATTTTCTTGACATTTTTTCTAAGAACATTAATAATATATTGTGATGTTATTTAGTGCGAACAGATACTATTTATAAAAGATTAAAAATTTCATGGAATATGTAGCGCGAATGGCCTCTGTTGCCCACCGATAATATTATATTATTGACATTTAATGTTGGATTAGAATTAAAAGACCTTTTAGGAATTCCTCAACCTAAAAAAAAAAAACAAATTTAAAGTTTCTAATTCAAATTATTTTGTATTATTTGCTATCATATTGAGTGATTCATCTCTTAGGGTTAGGGACCTTTGATACAATTTTTTTATAAGCATGACTCAATGCTCCTGCAAGAATAAATCATTCATATGTATTCACTATCTTTAAAAAAATTTATTTGTAAGGCAAATTAAATCCTTTCGAAGGCTTTTACTACTATTATACTATACCCGTTTTACTGACCATACAAAGCTCATTTGAATCACGACGACAACCGTCAACTGATGTTGGTGATTCTTTTAGTATTTAAAATTTTGGCTTAATAATTATACTTTATATTTATGACTTCATAATTTTTTTTATTTAAAAAGCACATTACTACTTCGGGATTGAGTTGGGAGAGGAATAGATATCTTATCAAAACCCTTTAATCTAATATATTTGCTAATATATGACATATGTGGTCATTCTGATAGAGGAAGGCGTATATCACCCTAGTAAAGAACTCTTGCGCTTTTGCTTTTTTTTTATTATTTTGAACAATATATAGGGATGCCATTAAAAAATTTAATTCAAGTATTATCGGCATAGGCCATTTAGATATTAAACGATATATAATATATTTATTTAAGATACAAATTATACAGGCATATTTATTTACACCAATTTTCATCGGACTGCCTGGGATCCGAACCCACACCCCCTCGCTTCTAATGTTATCAATATTAACAATGTCAATATTTTTAACCTCCCTGCCCCGGGGAGAGGAGAGACGTAGAATGTTTTTCTCTAGAAAAGAAAAAGGCTATTTTTTATAAAACAGCCTTTTTAAGATAATTCTTAAA
>JAAAKE020137769.1:0-13741 GCA_010014785.2 Anisolabis maritima
TATTTGTTAAAAAATACTGAATTTTCAAGTGACGAAGACTTCTAGGTACTTATGATACCCTTTCCCGTCATTTTCGGATCAATCCCTTCCTTTACTTTTCAATTGGACCTCTTTCTTTGAACTCTCTCCCCTCCCACTATGTGTCTTATGATATTTCATTTATTATTATCTCAACAACTCTTTTGTTAACTCAAAGTGAAAGTCATATTGAAAAATTATTTTCCACCATTTCTTTTAATTAAAAAAAACCTGTTCTATTTGCCAACTATCTTTCTTATATAAGTGATCAATTTTTTTTCTAAATTAATTCAAAATAAAAAACATCTGAGAATGCACAAAGCTGCATTGCCACAATGAACTTAAATCTGCGAAATTTCTCGCTTAACAGTTTCAAAATGATAGAATGGATTTATAGATTTTTATCTAACGTAAAAATTGTGATATTTAATAAAATTTCAAAATTTTAGCGACACTTTTGACTCTGTTGCATTGGACCCATTAAAATTTTTTGTGCACATTTTACTCTATTTTTGATGCTCTATTCGAAGCTGAAGTCAAAATTTTGATATTCGAAAAAAATATGGACATACAGACAAAGATAATATAATAACAAACTTTTCAAGTTCGTTGATAATAATAGCCCTCCGAATTTTGTGAGATTTCAATTTAGTTAAGGATGGAGACAGAGACAGGACTTTTTTAAATAATAAATATAATTTGTAAAAAATTATATTTTTTGTATTGAAAAAAGCCTGAACTTTCACTAAAAGGGAATAACTATTTTTACAGAAAACATATTATAGATAGACGAGGTGATCATTGAATCGATGTCACATTCTTTAATGAACAAGATGGAAATTTTTTGTATTGTTAATGGGTTGAAATTTTTTTCCTTTTAACATTGGAAATCCATTTCTTAAATAAATGTGTGAATCATATAAGGAAAAATTACAATTTACATATTCAAATTGAAAAAAAAATTTTTTTAAAAAGGAATTCCAGTGATTATCGAGAAAATATGAATTTGAAAAACAACTTTTTTTCTTCTCTGAAGGACAAACCTGTAGGAATATCTAGCAAAATATATAGATAAGCTAATAAAGATTTTTTTTTAATTATTAGGTGTTTCTACCATAATATATATGGATTAATTCATTCTTTCTTAAATATAATAATCGTGTCTTATCTAGGCATGGACCCAGTTGCTGAACAAATTCGATCGTTTTTGCTTGCTGATGGATTTTAAGATTAATTGCTCCAAAGCTCCCTTAGAGTGGATCATGAATGCTCAATTGTTAATTCCTCCTTATAAATTAACAAATAAGTTGGTTAGTTGGGTTGTCTTAATTTTAATTAATTTGGACCGTATAGATCAACCTACCCGGATCCCCTTTTATTTACGGATACACACCTCTCAACTCCAGAAGACCTAACGAATTTACTTAATTTCCTATCTTTAAGTCCTCCTCCTCCTCTGTTTATTTATTTCTACAGAGTTTCCTAAATCCTATATCTATTATCACCCTCTTTCTTTCATCCAACCTAATATATGCTAGGGAGAAAGTCCTAGTTTGAAGAAGAACTCTCTCAATTCCAGCGTAATTTGGGTGGTCTCCTTTCAAAAACCAGAGACGAACTAATATCTACAGTCAGGTATATATATATATAAAATAAATTCAGAATTGCAATTAATAGCAAGTGCATATAGTTATTCTAATTCTTACATCAAAATTTTTATCATAATTTTTATAAATTAGGTTAAAATAAAAATTTAAAAACTTTGAATATTATTCCAAAAGCTGACGGATCCAGATGCTTGCAAACTGCTTGCAGCCTTGGCTGTTAGCTTTTTAAACCTTCAAGGCTGGCTGTCGCTTTTTCTGTCTCTCTATTTGTCTCTTTGTCCTTTGTATTGCCGTTAACTTAATCGCCTCTCCTTTTGTAAAGCAAACTTTTGCTTTTAAAAATATATTTAATAATGTTTATAAGTGTGACCTAGCTGGGCAGATCAATTTGTGTAAGGGTTTATTTATTTGCTGAATAAAGTGGTGTATAGTGACCTGAGAAAAGTGGCTGGTTTTCTTTTTCTCCGAACCCTTATATTTAATAATTTAATGTTACGTATATAAATTCTTCTTCAAATACATAGAATGGATTTATTCCTTTGAGCATTATGTCGCCAGGCGTCTGCAACCAGATTTTTTAAGGGTGGGAGAAGGACATAAAATTTTGGAGGGCCTCCAAACAAATCTTATATTTATTTTGATCATGGGTGAATTATTGAAGTTTAGACATCTAGAGGGTGGAGCGAACGGTCCTCTGCTCTACTTTTGTGCCCATGCAACTATAACAAATTATATTTCTGACCATATTATAAAACTTCCATATACTTTGGAAATTAAAATTAAAATTTATGTCAAAGACATACATAGATATTGAACAATGTGAAATTGGATGCGATTGTTTTAAAAATATGAAAATAATTTTTACTTTCTCTTACCTATATATGAAATATATAGTGAGAAAGTATTGTAATCGCAAAAAAAATCGATGTCGAGTATTAAAAATACACGTTTTGAGGACTCCTGAGTCACACCAGATTTTTTATTCTATTTTTATAAAAATCCTGGCTTGATCATATTCAATATTGAATCACCACTATTGTAATTATGTATCATAGATAGAAGAATATTTTAACAATTTTTTTTTTTTTTTGAATTTTAAAGCAGATGACTTTTAGTTGGGATTTTTCGCGAGTTTGAGGAGAGAGAGAGATAAATGAAATCATCGCTACATCGGGATATGAACCCCGACCTCTAAGCACAAACCAGTCGGGTTGAATCCCGGAAGAGGCCCCCGGGAGAAAGCTTTAAATATAAATACAATCAATACAATTAAAAGAAAGTTGCAGGATTTTATGGTCTCTTGCATCTCTAACAACAAGATATTTTTATCTTTGATTAAATAAAAATAATATGAGCCTTTTTACTAATGATAATTCCAACCAATTGATTGTACTCTAATCATCTTCTTATTATTTTCCTTCTGAGAATGGGTGACGCATTGTTCTTAAATGTCGACAGAGTTGAATATTAAATATTTTGATTTATTAAATTACTTTCTCAAAGAATGGCATGAAAATTTCCTATAACCCGATACAAAGTTGAAATATAATTCTTTAGGAGGTGATTAGTAAAATAATCCAAAAGTAAAATTAATGTCCACTGGGAGAGCCTGTAGAAAAAAAAATGTAGACAAAGATTTTTTGGAAACAATTACCCGAGCTAAAAAATACTTCATTCGAAGTTCAAACATGAAATGTCAAAATATGTCCTTAAATGAATAATCATAAACAACAATGACAATATTTCACCCTTCACAACAATTTTTTAAACACACATTTAATCAATATCAATATCAATATATATATCTATTTACTATCAGATATTTTTACAAATATTTTATTATTAATATAAAACGGGTTTTAGAACAATGGCTTTTATTAATAAATCTATTTGTCCAATGATACTGTACATTTGTTCAAATATAACAAGCCATAGAGATGGATATTATTGGAATGAGGAAATAAAAATTTTTCTTTAATGAATAACAGAGCAAGAATAATGATAAAACGGATATTTAATTATTATCTGAAACATGATTAAAAGGTTTTTGTTATAACCACGAATCTTTAATTTTGTTAAAATATCTAAAATAAAAAAAAATTATGAATTTGGGGGTAAAATTTAATCTAAAATCGCCTGGCCTGAAAAATAGAGGTTAATATTTTCAACATCTGGCTTATGATCCCCACCTATCAATTAAATAAATAAATCAAAATAAAAAATGACAAAAAATAAATAATAATTAAATTTCTACAAAATCAACAGTCTAAGATGCGGAAAGGCTTAAGAAAAAATTATTAATTTTTAATTTATTTTTTTAAATATAAATTTGACAAATTTGGATATTTAAACAAGATTTAATGAGTAATAATTGAACCCCTCTCTTGAGTAGTCCAATTTTATCAACTTATCATTATCGATTAACTGCATTTGCTACACCTTCCACTTTTATTCAAATTTAATGATCTATGAGGAAGAATTTTATTTCTTACCTCTCCCTCTCTTTAATCATAAATTTGAAAATATGTTAAATTATTAAGATTAAATCTGGGTGGATTATGATTTTATATAAATATTTCAGATACCGTTCATAAGACAAAGAAATTTATTCTTGGATTATGCGTCAATAGAGGCTATCCAATTGTCATGACCACTAGATAACATAAGTATTTTTTATTTTTATTTTTTCTCTGTATTTATTCATGCCAGGGACTGCTCACCCTAACTCTTAACTGTCTACGTACCTAACCAGGAGGAGGAGGAAGGGACTCTCTCCCTGTACACCTGATGAATAGAGTATTTTATTTTCGCATTTAGTATTTATAATATAATTTATATTGCAACTATTTATTTATTTTGAAAAGACAAAAAAAATTTATATATTAGATCTTTTTTAATGAAATTATGGTATTTTTGTCTTCTGGTATCAGAGACTACGAATATACTCATAAACGCTAAATTCTATAAGTATTTTAATTTGACTTTAACCTCTAATCGTTAATTCATTTAAATTAATTCTAATTATTTATTTGAAATAAATTTTTATCTTTTTTAACAAAACTTCTGACCTCTGAATTATAAAAAAAGAATCACAACTCGAGACAGGGGCTAAAAATTATCTTAAAAATAATCTCCATTTTAGGAAATAAATTTGAAATATAAAATATATCAGCATTTTATTGATTTGTTTATTCTCTTTTGAATAATGAAAAAAATTATAAATAATTATATGTAACTTAAGTATTCAAAATATAATTTATTTGTATTTCTAAAAGAAATTTTATAGCATTTTTTTGTTTTTGTAATAGGTATAATATTGAAAAAAATATACTCAATACACTTAAAATAAATCTACTTGTAGCCTATTGGTCTATTCTAGAGCTCATTAGATTTTCCTTTTATATTAATTTGATGTGAATTAATATTTTATTTATATTATATTCATGAGGCGTAAATAATAGCTTGACTTGCTCTCTAGTTATGAACACCTACATATTAATTGCGTCATAACTGTGCAACAACTAGTAAATAATTCTTGTCTACTTTATAAAAGTAGTTTTTAAATGATGTGACACATTAATTTAAATTCTTAAATTTGTTTTATTTAATAATTTTCACAAAGAAGAATCGTGGCCTCTATAATTTTTTTTTTTAAATTAGAGTCCTTTTCGGCTTCTAAGACCAATAGACTTTACAAATTTCATTTTATTTAATTATATTGTATAAACCAATATCAACGGCTACCAGCAGTCGAATAATACCCTTGTTCCTTGGGGCCACCCCTCCGAGGAATATCCCGTGACTTCATTCATCTTGGTGGTTCTTCCTTTTCGTCTAGACCAGGTCCGCCGGTCATCTCACTAATTTGAAAAATATGAGGATGCAGCATTTTACCCATTATTGACACCGATATCTATAAATTATTTTTCTGTGCAAAAGAAAGAAGTAGCCTCTTTACACCCGCCCCATAAATTAAATATCTAACTATGCCTTGACATAGATCTATTCTGGAAGGTATCCAAGTCATCCAAATGACACACTCAAATACTATTATTATTATTATTTTTCTAAAAATTCCCTCTTATTAATTTCCTTTATAAAAAGGTGAAACTCTATTTCCTTTCTTATATATTATTTAATTTACAAAAAGTGAAGTGTTTTAAAATTTATTGAGAAATTTTTACATATTGAAGTGTGTAAAGCTTAAGGTTCAAAAAGGTGAAATTTAAGAGAAATTCTATGAGATGCAAGGGTGCCCTCATAGAGAAATCGAAATTTGTTTTAAGGTCATAAAATTTTCTCTATTGAATTTATGTTTAAAGTATAAAACAAACAAAATGTATTATATTTTTCTCAGAGAAATCTGGCGAAAAAAATTATAATAATTTATTTATTTAATTTTTGGAACAATTATAAATATGAAATAAAAATACTTTTTATCATATTGAATTATATATTTATGACTCCTCAATATAAATTGTGTATATTCATACAAGATAACAAGTTATTATTATATATTACCTTACTATTTATTTATATAGAGAGTATTTTTATAGGTGTATTTACAATAATATAGTTTCAGGGCCAAAAATTATTGAATGAGTTCACCTTACAATTTTTGACATAAAATGTATTAATAACTTTAGGATTTTAAAAGGCCCTACTTGCTTTAAGCCCCCCCCCCCTCCCCCTCTACTTGAAACAAATGACTAGCTCTATACAATAGGATGGCCACATGAATTTGTCTTTTTTTTAGGTATAAAAACTATCTCTTTCACTTCCCTTATACTTAGTGCTCTCCTTGCCTTAATCCTGACACGAAAATAAATTATATACATTATTATTTATGTTTAATTAAAATTATAATCTTATCAAATTGTTTTTGTTTATTACTAGGCCTTAAGTATTCGATGATAATTAATAGAGAAAATTCGCCAAAATTATCATTTTTACAAAATTCTTTTTCGGCATTTGCGACCATTTACGGTAGACTCCGTCCTTATTTATTTAAATTATAATCTCTATCTCTGTAACAAGGGATATGGCCACGCCAAAATTATGAATATTGGAACTTATTCAAATAAGACGCCCTAATTGGTGACAGTCAAATAAAACGTTATAATTGTTGACCTAGATAGATTCAAGAGAGGATGATTGTTGTTGTCTGTCTGTCATTAAACTGGCTGTTCCCTTGAGGAAGCCAGGCACCAAAACCAAGACCAAGACTAAGACCTTGGCAGCTGAGTCGAATTAAAAACTCGCCATGCAAAACATAACGCGAAAAGAAAGGTCATAACACTGTTTTTGTTAAAATATTTTCATACCACTTAGAAAAACTTGCTTAATTAATTGAAAACTATTAATCTAATAAATATTCCCATAAACACAATGAAATATTATTTTTTAGTCTTTATATTTAAATTTCCTTAATGAAAATTCGAATTATTTTTGCCTATCTTATTCACTTAGAAAAAAAATTATTAAGCAACAAGTAACTCTTTGTGTTTTTTCGAACTTGTTCAAGAACGTCCATTGAGGCTGTTGCGTCAGTAACTTTAGAGATATTGGTTCATAGCAAGCACGATATTGTGCCTCCTTTGGAGCCAAAATGTTTACAGGTTTACTTTGATCTCAACATCCATGGACGATCGTGTGCACCGGCCTTAAATCTAAATATGGAATAAAGATGTTAAAGGAAGGAGGATCTCGAGGTCATTTGCACTTTACTAATAATATTCAAATCACACGCATTTAAAAAGCAAACAATAAATAATGACTCATTAATGAACTCAGATATTAATGATCAAAAGAAAGAAAAAAAAAGAAAAGGTCAACAAAATACGACAAAAAATTTAAAGAGGTTTTGAAAAATGTTCCCATCATCAGGACTAGTTTTTATTATCAATTTGTTTTTAAAAGTTTCATTAATGAGTCACCGAGTATTGTTGTTCATTTTTTATTGTTAAATGACGAAATACAAATAAGCATTAAATACAATGAATTCTTTTATTGCATATGAAAAAAAATCTTAACCAAATTTGTTCATGTTTAGAGAGAAAGTTTAAAAGATTGCAAAATATTGATATTTAAATGATTTAACAATACCTGCGGGATATTTATAGTATCTATTAAATTTCTTCTAATTTCAAGATAGTTATCTGGGTATATATTATAAATACCAAAAGTCGATTGTCCAACAATGGCAATTGGGGCGGAAGGCAGTCAATTTTGATTTTGACTTTTCGATATAATTTACTTATTTATATTTAAAGTCGATCTTGTCATTTAAATACAAATAATAGCACAGTAGAAACTCGATTATCTGGACCTCAGTCATCAGGATCCTCAATTACTCAAGCACCCCAGTATTTTTTAGCCCTGATGAAAAAAATAAAGATTTTCAAGCAAACGAAAAATAGCGATTTCTTAAAAAAATAAATAGAGTAATTTTAAAGTTTTAAGGGTTCATATATTTTTTACATTTATATATATTTATATATATACATTTACGTTTATATACCCCTGGTCCTAATTAGCCCGATTTTTAAAGTCTTTTCGGCATCTGAAGGTATATTGACATTAAACGATATATAATATATTTATTTATTATCCAGGCATATTTATTTTCACCAATTGGTATCCATTTGATTTTCGGACTGGGATCCGAACCCACACCCCTTGGCTTATTAATTATTAAACTCTCGGCCACAGCGGGGATTAGCTCAGTAATTGGAATTAATTACATTGTTAAAAATAAATAGAAATTAAATTCTGAAAACATTTTAATTATATTTTGAACAACTTTTTTAATCATTGCCCAATATGAAGAGAGGGATAACCAGTTTTCTTTTTCTTTTAATGATATTTTATGATTCTACTTTATTTATGAATATTACACATTTTTTATTAGCTCCTGATCTTAAATGAAAGAGGAAATGTAAAATTAATTTAATTTGATGATTTATAATAAATTCCTGACCACCCCTCTTTCCCTTTAACTAAAAAGCCACCTGTTGGTCTTCCTCTTCAGAGAGATTAATATGCATACCAAACTAAAAAGACTAAAAGATTTTTTAAATCTTTTGAACAAGTTTTAGAAATTTATATTCTTCCTATGCCTTAACTTCTCCTCTTTACCCTTATTCAATTTACATATGAAATATTATTGAAATTATTTTTTTCTATCCCTTAAAAGAGTTCAATAAAAGAAAGTTGAATAAAGATCTTTTTTTGTTCATTTTTAGCGCATTTATATTATGATTAGTAAAATAACAATATCCATTTCTTCATATGTAAAAAAAACTTTTGAATTTATATACATTAACCTAAATTTCGAGTTTTCTATTCCTATCTAAGGCGGAGACTTCACTTAAGTTATTTTCAGTTATTTTACTGCAAACATGTAATTTAAAAAATTATTAACTCTATGACTAGAATATTATTATATATCCTAAACATAATTGAAAACAACATTTATTTGTATGTGACCAACTTAGTTGAAGGTTATTTTTTTTTATATAAACAAGTATTTAGTTTATTACTTGAATATCTATAAATGTAAAAGGTCGATTTTTTGTCTGATGGAAGCGATTCGTCGTAGCATAAGAATATTATAAGAAAACACCAATACAGCATTTTTTAACTTTTCTGCTGTGCCTGTACCAAGTCATGTCGTCCCCAGGGACTATAACATCAGAAACAATTATAAATTTCTAATAAAAGATAGGGACGTGCAAAGGGCTTTTCAATCCAAAATATGCTCGAGCCGTGACTGAATTTAATTTAAACTCTTCAAATATTAAATTTTTTGTAAAAAAAAAAATATTTTTAATAAATAATAAATTTCAAAACTGTCTCTCCATCCATTTTTGTTAGGCAACGGTACAATCATTCTCCCTTTTGAAGAGAAACTCTGAATCCGAAGAAAAAACAATCAGTGATGTTAAAGTAGAAGAACAAACATATAATTAGTTTCTTTTTTTTCATTGATCTCTCTCTCTCTTTCTAAGATAACGTTATACAATTTAATTCCGTTAATGTCCTAACTCTTTAATTCTGATCTTTAATTTTCATTCGTTATTTGTTTTTAATTTTCGGCTCTTCTCTTCGTCTTATCATTATTATTTGATTGATAGTAACCTGTTATTAATAATATTACTCCTATCGTACTCATTAGATGTCCTTGAATAAATTCGTTATTTTTCACTGCTTACTTTTTATTTCACAAGCCTTTTTTTTTAACATAAAATACAGATCAAGCGTTGCATTAGTTCAATAAAAAATTTCCATAACAGGATTTCAAATTTTCCTAAACATCCATCCCATAATTAGTTTTTTTTTTTAAGGGGGGTAAGAGTAAACACACGTCATAAATAAATATTGAAAAAAATATGTAGATCTCTAAAAAAAAAACAGCTATATTTCTTTCCTGCATTGTTTTATATTGTATTTGCTGGGCAAGTCGCCCACCGTGGTCCCCATTCCCTTCCTGCACGTTAAAATTATAATTTTTGCACCAATTCTTTGATTATATTTGCTTAGTTTCTAAACCTTATTATATTTAAATACTTCAAATTTCTGTTTGCGTGATTTTAAATCAAGACAAACTGACAAATACGCCTTTTTAATAATAATCATTAATCTCTATCGGCCATACTGAAAATGTGATCCTCAGGCCAAATGCCGCCCACAGTGGCATATACAGGGGGTTGCCTTTTATTTCGCGATTTGAGATCAAAAACAAATCTTTTTGACCACCAAATGTTCATGCAATATTGAATGTATTCTGGTCCCACTAATGCTCAAGGATACCTCAATCTTACGATAAGTCACATGACGATCTTGCAGTATCATTTTCACACACAGCATCGTTTTCCGGGACAACCGATTTTGGACGACCTTCGCGAAATTATATTAATTAACTACGGCCACGATTGAAGTCGATAGTAGTCCTTGATGGTGCTTCATCGCCAAAAGTCGAATTAAATTAATCGATGCACTGTTGTTGGGTTAATCCACGTCTAAAGTTGTAAAAAAATAATCACTCCAAAATGTTCACGATTTAATTCGCTTTTTAGCCTAGATGATTTTAGTTATTGTAAACTACACAAATAGCGCTCGTATGTCAATGCGTTCTGTGTACCTATACCATAAAAAATGTCAAACTTTACGATGGAAGCGACAACTGCACTAGTTTAGCACTATCCCGAAATATAAAAGGCAACCCTCGTATGAGTTTCTTCTTGTTTATATAATAATAAATTAAAATAATTCATTTTTTAAATAAAATAAATAAATTTTATTTATTTATTCTTGATGCTGTAAATACAATATATATATTAAAATGGTCTTTTTGTTTGCTATAAGAGAATAATGAAATACCTCTCAATGCATTCTCAAAGTTTGTCAATTAGAAAATTAAAAATTTGGAAAAATAAATTAGAGTAACAAGCTAAAACTTTTACAAGCAGATTAAATATTAAAGTAACTTAACTGAATACCGATAATGGCAGAAGTACAGGTCTTCATGCAAGTAAACAAACTAAGATTTAGGTTTTAAGAAGAAATAAACAAATCAAGATGAAGAAGATATTTATGTTAAAACTATTAGACTCTATTTGATTTGGGAATAGAAGGATAGTTATTTGGTATACATAGATGGATAGAAAAATGGAAAGGCTTGAAGGCCTTGGCTTCTTACTAGAGGAGTTGCAGGCAGTCAGCCGTGCATCCTCCATCTTCCCTCCCTTTGTCTTTTCAAAAAACTAAAAAGTTATTGATTAATATACAACATTCGAAAGTGGAATATAATATAAATATGAAAATAATATATATAGATTGTCAAAAGCAACGCCCTTTTTTGGATAGACATATTCTTTATTAAATAGAATTTTACAGCTGGATAAATATGATAATTATAGAAAGAAAGTGTAAATGGCCGAATGTGAGTTATCATCACATGAACAATCTTGGTGAATGGGCCATTTTAACTCGGGATATTGCGAAAAAGAATAAGGAATTCACTAATAAAAAGACATTAATTCTGCTTCTTCTATATCTCATCAGAATTTAAATTAAATGATCTTTTCTTTAAATCAATTTATGTGTAATTACACATTTATACGTGTTACAAGTGAATGTTTATAAGTTAACTATTTGTTCGTACACCTTCCTGTTATTTATATAATATACTTCTAGCAGTACTTAATTCCTTATAAAATTATACAGAATATAAAATATTAATTATAATTAATAAATAAAGATAAAAAATATTTTTAGATTAATGGTCCAGTAATTGGGGAGATACACTTCACTTCTTAAAGAATAGACTCGTATATTTCTACGCTTTATTTTTAGCCTATGAAATTTTTAATGATTTGCTCTGCAGCGTCCTGTCTTTAAAATTCCTATAGAGGAAAAATTATGTCAGATCGGAAGAACAAATATGTCTGAGACATGCATACAAAGGTCAGATAACATTTAAAGGGAGGGAAAGTTAGGATGACGAATGAATAATTATTTTAAAGCCCATCCCAGCCCTATTTTTTGTTATTATTATTCTATTTAAGATCATTTAACTATTCTTTTTTTTTTTTTTTAAATTAATTTATTTGAATTCATTTTGTTTAAATGATAAATAATTCTTCTTCTTTGATATAAAAGAATGATGGAAAGATTTATATTAGAAAAAGCTTCGCTTTTAAAGCCCGGAGCAATTTAACTCGGACCAACAACACCTGCTGAGAAAAGATCTTTATCTCGTTATAAAATAAATGACCTTTTTTTTAGATTCAAAATTGCTAATCGTCATCCTCAATGAATAAAAAAAATATAAAATAGTTTTAAAAATAGAAAAGGTGAATGAATTTGAGTGAGGAAACAAAATAACATTCCTTTTTAGGTAACTCTACACATATTATGCAAATACTATATAGATCCAATTTTGTGACTGACTAATCTTTTAGGCTTATTACTTATACTTATTAGATTAAAATTATTAATTGAAAAAAATGAAATGGAGCCTTCATAGGCCACCTCCTAGCTGCCATTTCTAAAATACCCTAAATTCGTTCTTTTTATCTTGAAGATAGGCAATCCAAATAACCTACTTACTAATGGTAAAAACAAATGAATGACTTTTAAATTTAAATTCCATTTAATTTCTAAACAATCCCTTTATTTTTCTTTTTGAAAGAAAGGAATAATTTAAATCAAAGATAAAATAACAATTTTAGACATATTCTCAAATTTTATAAAGGAAATGATATACCAGTGCATTTATTTATATTTAATATATTAGATGGAGATAAAAATTTTCAAATATTCTGACAGAATTAAAAATAAACCTTTTACATATTTTAATGAGTAATTTAAAATTATATTTCTTTTTTTGAAAAAAATAAATAAATAATTGGATATGGTATATTCATTAAAAAAAAAAAAAACGAATAAAAAATTGTTAGGCCTAAATTTCTATTACTTGGAAAGATTTTTGTCTAATTTTAGAGAAATTTATATTTGAAATTAGATGAAATTAATCTCATTATTAAAATTTCATGACAACAAAATGAATCCATTTATTTATGAATGTTCTATTTTTCGCGGCTTATTTTATATAATTACCCCTAATTAGGTCATTAATAGATTCCTGGAAGAAGGTCGAGAAATAAAATGCTACTTACCTCTCTTTGGAAAAATAAGATCTTAAAAAACATGTTTGCATTGATTTTTAAAAATACAACTAAACAAAAAGTCAGGGAAATAAATTTTGAAAACTTTAGACCAGGGGCGTCATTTCAGTTTTCGCTTGGATGGAGGGGATGGTAAAATATAGTGGCCTGATTTGTTTTTTAAATTTCTATATTTAACTATATTGTATTTTTTATGAAAATAATTGAAATTACTTGCTTTATAAGAAATTGAAATTAAATAGAACAGGTTTTTTGTTTTTTTAATAATTGGCACTGGTTATCAACCATTTGGCCAGCAGGAAGATACATAAGGGATGTGGGTTCGGCTCCCAGGCAGTCCGATAAAAATTTATTTAAATCAATTGGGTACCAATTGATATAAATAAATATGCCTGGATTACAAGTATTGTAATAAATTTATACATG
>JAAAKE020137780.1:0-13739 GCA_010014785.2 Anisolabis maritima
AAAAGCCTTTGTTTAATGATTTCATTATAAAGTTAACAAAAGGTGAGCAATAACTAATAAACAGATAATATTATATATATAAATATTTGCAGATAAGTAACAATCCATAAATAAATAAATATTAAAAACGTATAAATAGATAAATAGTAAAAGTAAGAAGAGAGATTGGTTCAAATTCAAAAAGTGAAGATGGACGAATAAATTTTGTCCGAAAAGTTGGCTTTTAGCATCTATTCATTTGCTGCAATCTGCATATATATAGGTATATATTTTTACCCTAGTCTATTTATTTATTGCTGAAGATAGCGTTTTTATAATTTTCTATTAATTGAATCGTTTTTGATTACGTTAATTATAATGAACTGTATTATTTGAAGTGTTGGCATAATTAAAAGTGAATTTATTATAAATTTACATTTTTCTATTCTTTTTAGAAATTATATTACTGAATTATATAATTTAGTTAAATGTTTTAGAAAAGAATTTTAAGTATAAAACATTCATTCATTCATTTTTTTTTTTTTTTTTTGTGGAATTCATTTACTTTAATTTTATATAAAAAAATAATTTTAATTCAAATAAAAAATTTTTAAATGTTAAAAAATAAAATCTGCTTGATTCATTAAACCAAATAAAACATATTAATAATAATAATATTAAAGGAATTAAGCATTAAACTAAGTAACTCTTTGTGGATTGGGGATATTTTAATATAAAAGTAGACATAAATTCTCTTTGTTAAATTAATTGGCAAAAAATATAAGCTCAGTGTTTTTAAAGGAGTATAATCCTTATTCATTTAGTCTGCAAAAAGATAATGTGTTCTCTAAAAAGAGCCCCAGGGGCAGCGAAACGTGGTCCATTTAAAAATGAAAAATATAACCTTATCTTCCTTATCATAAGAAGAGAGAGAGAGAATGGGATTAGCCAACAACCAAAGGATTTTTTTAAATAAAAATAAAATGTACTTCGAGATTTAAATCAGTAAAAAAATTTATTTTACAATCTAAAATAAAATTGAATGAAAATAATATCTAAAAAAAAAAAAATCGTCAGATAAAATAGAAATTTTTATTGATATTGTGATGAACTTAAATGCAAATAAATTATTTCATAATAAATAGAGTTTAATAAATATTGCTGCTATATAGATCGGAGGAAGAATAATGGTGTTCATTTCTTAGGCCCGAATTCAGAAACAATCTTAAGAGAATTTTAGTATGATTTTTTATATAGAAATTTTAAATTAAAATTTTTCTTAATGTATTTTTCTCATTTAAAAATCTCACATTTTATTAAATGCGAAATATAAATCTAATAAAAGCAATATAAAATTAGCCTTAAGGTTTTTCTTTATCTATGTGAATCTTGGTAGCCTTATTTTACTTTTTACTTAAACCACTTGAATAATTATAGTAAATTTGTGGTAATATACATGTGCGCGTGTATTGTCACGATATGGTGGATTGAACAAAAGTTTTATATAGCCTTTTAATCAAAGATCGAAGCCAAAATTTGGGAATTTTAGTTTCCAATTTTACATTTATTTATTTAATATCTCAATTCTCGCTCTCGCCATCAATTCTATTTTTAAAGTAAGATTTTTTTTCGTTGAAAACCAAAGACGAAATACCCAATAAGTTGTTCGCCGCATGATGGATTTGGTTGAATAAGATAAGAAAATAAAGGATAAAATATTTTTTTTTTTTCTGAAAAATAAAAAATTTCAAGATTTATAATATTTTAATACATAAATAATAATAATAAATTCTATTTGCTATATAACGAGCAAAGAAAACAATTAAAAAAATTATTTTTCTATTGATTCTCATACATTAATAACTCGGTTTTTTTTTTTTTTCTTAAATCTTCTCTTTTGCCCCATAAAGTGAGGGTGTCATGAAAGCAAAGAGAGAGAAGTCGTAACTTTTTATTTACTTTTAGCCTTCACCTTCTCAAAGTTAAGGACAGAAAGAAAAAAAAGACAGGGAAATAATACAAAACGGAGTACACATACTCTTCTGTTTAAAAGACATGCCAAAGGGTTGTATTGTAGTTGCCTGTGCTGTCTGTCTGTCTCTCTTTCGATATTCGATGTTTGTTGTTAGATAACTGAATTTCCAAGTTAAAGCAGTGCAAATTCACTGTCTAAAACAAATATAATTTACAAAAGCTTATTTAGATTTCTAGAAAATAAATCCCGGTGAAAATTTCCTTTGGATTTTAAGCCTAATTTGTTTAAAACTCGGCCGGACTAGGTTTCTTTTCATTCATTAATATTATATATTTTTCAGGATGTTAATTTTAACGCATCTTGGAAAATGACATGGAATATTCAATTTAAACAGTATAAATAATAAAATTTATTATTTAATGAAAAGAGATAAGATCAAAATACATTTTTTGTTTAACGTTTGTTTATTTGAGGTAAATACGTTTCGGCCACTCATTCTGAGGCCTTCTTCAGTTATAATTCAGATACAAATCGCAAAGAAGACCGCTACACAACGATGGCGCTGAGAATCTAATGAAATGTTTTACCACGTTTCGGGCGGAGCACCTCATGCTTTATGAGAAACAAATATTTAACTTTGTGTAATTGAACTAAAGAGCCTGAGGATAGTCCCAATCTAAGGACCGAAACGTCGCTTTTCAAATAAAGGAAGTTTGGGCTGATAACTCCGTCTATTTTCTCTTTTTTTTCCTGCCTAAATGGCCATAGTCTGCGTATTGATTTCATTATATATATATCATTTCATTTTATATAATGGGATCTAAAATATTCTTTCCATTGCATTACGGCATTGAGTTTTCGTATGTATATTTTTTTAGATAATTAAAATAGACTAACTTTTCATTTATATGAAAATATTATGAGAATAAATAAGAGGACAAATAAAATGAAAATAATAATTATGATTAGCCTATGGCGTCGGTATTGTTATTCATTTATATAAATAAAATACAAAGAACATTTCTATCGTTGAATATTACAGGTATTTCTCCTTTGTTTAATAATCCAGAAAAAAAATTTCATTTTCAAATATTTTCTTCTCTAAAAATATATAAGGTCCAAAGTAAGTGAAAATTAAGCCTTCTGTAAAATTTTGTTTTTAACTCACTGTATTTTTCATCCGATCTTTTGGTACTAGACTTTAACGGATTTTAGAAAGTGCGAGATGATTGTTTTGATTGGGCATGTTTTGTGCCTCCCGGACTTGAACTAGGGACCATCCACTTTCGCTGCGGATATGCTGCCATTACAATAAGACACCCCAGCCCTATCAAAACAATCATCTCTTAAGGCGTTTTGAATACCACTAACTTTGTCAAAACATACCCCTTTCATCCAACGTTCCTTACAGATTTGTTTGATAAGATGAATTTACTAATTAATTTAATTAATTTTTCTGATTAAGTGGGGTACCTGGAAATTCAATCCATGAATACCCAGATTATATTTTCCTTCACTACTCCTTGGCAGAGTTAGATGCTTTTTTTATTTGAATATTCTTCATCAAAAGTATTTGATTTTTCTATTCCGAACTTATTTTTATTTATAATATAAATGTTCAAAAGACCAGTAAATTTTATTTCTTTTCTTTTCTTTTTTTTTTTTTTCTTAATTAAAACTTTCCTTAAGAATCTAACCAATTTCATGTAATTTATTATATTTATTTTTATTATTATTATTTTTTTTTTTATTCTTTAATAGGTCAGAGCAGAAGAACTTGCTGGTCGATTGATGACCAAAAGTGGAAAAGAGCTTTCGAAAAGTTGGTCTTTGAGGCAGTTTTGTTTCTTGTCATATCGGAAATAGCTCATTACTCTTTAAAGCTGTTTCTTTTTACTTTTTTTTTTTTTTTTTTTTTTTTATTAAAAGTCTATTTATTTTCTGAGTCTGTTTATTGCAAAAAGCTGGTGGCTTGGTTTCTACTAATTCGTTTTTATGTTTATTAAAATGCTAATTTTATCTCGGTATAATTATAGTTGAGAATTTGAGGATTTCTTTCCTCCTCCACTCTTATTTCTTACTTTCTTTTCTCTTGTTTAGATTAAAAGAAAAAAATGTTAATTTATCTCTTAATCTTAATTTTAATGATAATTGGTTAATTAATGTTTTAGAAGCGATTATATTAATGGGAGTTGCAGATTTTATTTTTAATTAGTATTATTATTAATTCATGATTAAGTGGCGAACATGTAAAAAAAAGTTTATTCTAAAATTTTGCAAAATGATCTCCTCTTGTGATCGTAGCTTAGGTTAATTCATCATTTTTGAATCGATCAATCTGAAGTACTTGGTCAAATATTTTTTTTTTTGCTCAAACAAAATTTTCTCATCAGTGTTTTCTTTTTTAATCACTTGCCTAATTTTTCCTATCTCAAAATTTTATTTGATTATTTATATTGCATCTTCCTAAGTGACGGCTAAAAAATCATTTCTTTAAAAATAAGCAAGAGTATTATTTGGCTAGCGCTACCGATTATAGATTAATAATGGCTGATTATCGGCTTATAGGGTTTTAAAAAATTCCTTGAAATTACTCCTAGTACTAGCTTTTAAAATTTTTTAAAGTCACTAATATGAAGGTGCATTAAGCTCAAATTTTACAAAATAACTTTGACTAACTTAAATTTTATAAAATTAGTTGACTTAGTAGAATTAGCTGGCAACCGGTATCGGTGCATTTTAGTATTTATTTTATAGAAATTAATTTTATTGAAATTATAAATGCAACGGAGGAAAATTATCCATTTGGTAATTGAACCATATCAGATCGATTGTCAATCCAATCTTTGAATTTAACATAATTTCCACATCCATAATTGGACCGATGAATCATGAGAGGGCAATATGGGCCCCCATTTAAGAGGAAATTCGTTTGCACAATCAAATTGCATTCACCATTTATAATTTCATCAAACAAAGAAAATTTTTAATTTTTATTATTATATATTTATATTTAAAGTACGGCGGAAGAGTTTCAATCATTAACGGGTTAAAAATATTATAAATAAAGTATTAAAAAAAAAATAAACGAAATTCAAGTATTTTATTGGAGGATAAAAAATTTCCTACTGAAAAGCGTCAAAAGGTGAGGTTTCCAAAACAAGTGGAAATAAACTTTTATTTTTCAATAAAGTTTACGAGTTTATTTTATTTTTATTTATTTTTTTTTAGTTTAATACGGTTTGAGTTTCCGTTATAAACAAATGATAGAGGCGACGAGGAATTCCTTCTTAACTTTGCTCAAAACGATAGACTCGGTTTTCTAATTTTTTTTTTCTTTTTATTTATAAATTGTTGAAAATTTTTCATTTGGAAATAAATAAACAGCACAATTAGTTTAAATATTTTAAATGCTTTTTAGTGAATTAATGATTTGATGCGGGTGAAATTCAAAGTATTTATTCTAAAGCAGCATTCAAAATTTTAATAGATAATTTTAATACCTAATTCCTAAATTTACAGATGCACTGAAAATAAAAGATATTTTTTTTAATTTTCATTCCTAAAAATAATAAATGAAATAAGAAATAAACAAGGTATAGAAAAGTAGAAGATGGAGGGTTAAAATTTGAAATGATTTGAGATGCAAGCTTGTGATGAAAACAGTAAAGATTAAAAAAAAAATTATTGCTCTAATATATAAAAATGACTGGAAGAGCCCAAAAACTAGACAATTATAGATTTGTCCTTGGCGAAGGCCGGAAGAAACGGTGGAAAGGTCAACAATTCTATATATTAAAGCAAGATTTTTTATTTAATCTTTGCTATTTTTTATTTAGCTGCTTTGCTCCGGTTGTGGATATTTTATCTATTTTATTAAAATTTATAAAGTTACAACTGCTACTTCTGCGATTGGAGGTTTACAAATTCAAATTTCGAGTCAACAGAAACGGAATGGTAGCAGACGGGGGAAAAAGTTCTTCATTTTGTCTTAGAGAGTACTAAATTCATACATTATATTTCTCATATACATTTGATATCTTCAAAACCTACAGAATATACATAATTTATTACAATTATATCAAAAGTTTTCAGTTAAAATAAATAATAATAATAAATATTATTTATATCAATCATATACGAAATGATATAAATAAATATGCCTGGATAATACGTATCGTAAATAATATTCTATACACCGTTTCAAGTTAATATGACCTCTGATATTGAAAAGACAAAAAAATAAATAAATAAAGAATTTTACCTTAACATTTTGGCAAAGAACTAATATAATTTGGAATTGTAATTTAAGTAAAAATTGTTTTGAATTTTAATAAAAAAAATAAAAAACTCAAAACTTTGTCTATTTTATTGATTATTTTTATATATATATATATAGGTTACCAAATAATATAAATTAGGATGAAGTTTAAATGGCCACAGATGCCGAAAAGGACTTTAGAAAAATAGTGTCACTAGATATTATGGTGCCAGTAGAAAATGTGCCATTTCTGTGCTAGTGTATTTACAATGAAAACAATGTTTTAAGCATTGTTTATTAAAACATGAATTGGTGTTCTAAAAATCTTATTATTGATTGAATTAAAACAACAACCAATATTTTCTTTTTACTTTCCTATAACACATTAAGTGTTATTAAATGTTAGGAAATCTAGCAATCCTGATTTTTTTTTTTTTGAAATAAAAATCTCAATGAGGACCATAAAAGTAATATTAACTATCAACCTCGACTGTATGATGAAGACTTGATTAGAGTGAATTAAAATTTACCTTTTATATAACCTTTCAACTTTGAAATTAAGAAAAAATATTCCCTTATTTCATCCTAATTAAATTTGTTTCGAAATCTCAATGCCAAGTAATTGAATCCATTTAACAAAAGCCTTAATAGTTTGTTTGATCTCTCTGTTTACGGATTGATTAAATTATTGAATAATTCATTTCTATAATATCAATTATAAGTTGTATCTGGTTGCCTGAGTTGAGAAGGTATAGTAGAAGTGGAGGGGAGAATTAAATGCAAATTGAGATGATATTCTAAGTGAAGATAAATGACGAAGATGTAATTCCTGTTCTTTTAAAAATAAAAACGCCCTTTGGCGAACTCCATCACGTGTCTTTAAGAATGAATATCTTACGTTAATTAAAAAAAAATTAAATAAATATAAAACTTCCAATAATTCTATAGGATTTTTGTCATCTAAGAGGATGATAAATAAAAGCCCAAAGGGCAAACAACAAGAACAACAACAACAACAATAATAATAATAATAATAATAATAATATTCTCTCAAAAGGAAATTAATTAAATTAAAATTTTAATTGCACAAATATAATATTTATTTATTATTTTATCTCTTTATAACCTATTATTTATTAAGATGATTTGATTGTAATGTAAAATTTGGTTTTGCATACTAGTATTTTATAATTATTTACTTCCCTTAGTAAATAGTTTATTAGATCACCCATTTACACAGTAATCCTAATTGAAAATGGAAGGATAATAGGACTAATTTGAACAAAAACTTTTCCATATCACAGTAAAGTATGATTAGAAAATCCTCTAAAGCTCACTCGGATTGGGCTTGTAAAATTCGGATCACTTTCATATTCCCTAGGAGTATTACAAGAACATTGGTCCTCTTTTTTAACAATAAACCTTAGGAATATATAAAACCTATATGTTCAGGCGCACATACATGAGATATATTAAAATAAAATTTTCAAAATAAATTGATTAAATTAAAAAAAGTAGTTTTAATCTTGATTATGAGTGATAGTTTAATTGCAAATCAAATCTCTGACTATTTTAAAAGAACTATTTTTTGTGAAGTTTCAGGATTTTTCTCGTTTTATGTACGAGGGTTGCCTTTTATATTTCGGGATTGCGCTAAACTAGTGCTGCTGACGCTTCTATCGTAAAATTTAACATTTTTGATGGTATACGTACTCAGAACGTATTGACAAACGAGCGCTATTTGTGTAGTTTGTTAATACAATTACTTGAAATCATCTCGGCTAAAAATGGAATTAAATCGTGAACATTTTCGAGCTATTATTTTTTACAACTTCGACAATCAATTCGACAATTGGCAATGAAGCACCATCAAGGACCTCTGTTTATCGATGGTTTGCCGACTTCATTCGGTTAAAGACGAATTTCGTGAAGGTTGTCCAAAATTAGTTGTTTATACATATCCAAGGAAAAAATTATCTCCGGATTGGCTTTGTTAAAATAATGGCAACACTTTCAACTCTTTTTATCTGTCAACAAGGGGTCAACAAAGTTTTTTATTTCAATTTTTCACGGAAATCTCCTCATATCTCCACAATCCTAATGTTTTAAATTTATAATTAAAGAATAGTAACAAATCTTAGTATAAAAAGAATTAAAAATTATATTTTTAAAAAAGGTCATTTTAATTAAAATGATTTTGGGTTCACAAAAAGATGAAAGATTAGAGAAAGATTTATGCTTATTATAGACAATATGAGTTTACTCAAATTTGATCCAGTGAGACAAAAACAAAGGCCGGAGAATAACAGGGCTAAGTTTATCTCAAGTCGAAGATCCACTTTTGTTTGAATAGTAAGTAATTTTAGGAAAAAATAGAAATTTTCTTTATTTGAACTTTTTTGAAGGTTTTTTATGGCAGTGCGCAGAATAGAGGAATATAATATTCTTTAATATCTATAGATTTTACACAAGAATAAATTTTTGGTAAATCTTTTTTTTTATTTTTATTAAAAAATTTATTAAAATTATCTAAGATATGAAAATATCATTTCAAAAAATAAAAATATAAGTAATCCTCAAAATTATTAATAATTTCAAAACTTGCTTAAGCGGATATTTAAAATTCATCACATCGTTTAAACTTTGAAAAATTTATGTTATTCTCCTCCTTTCTGACGTATTCTCCGAAAAGCATTATTTATGTTATATATTTTTAACTTTTGATAGAAAGAAGATTTTTTATATTGAGAAATTTAAATATAGCTACTTAGTTACTTTTCAAATGGTTTATATTAGTTGATTTTGATTGACGTAAGGTGACATCAAAGTGTAATATTCAAAGCGTCTTTCAAAGTAAATGTGTTTTTAATTGGGCTAGAAATGATCTCTTTAGTCAACAGAGAAGTTTTTGATCTAATTTTCTGAATGTAACTCTTATTTTATAATTTATCTCATAATTTTAAATTTCTGTATCTTGATTTAGGTGATGTAACGACCCTGACCATTATCGAGATGTGTTCCTCTCGAAATGTTGAGTGATTCTGTGCTTCTAAACAACCTACTATCGGCTTTTATATTTATATAATAGAAGTGTTGGAGCAAAGAAAAGGGGGAGATTCGCTTTGGCGGGGAGATAGGAATAGCCGCGTTGTAAGCTGAGTCTCCGCCTCGTGGCCGACGACGATGTCGACGTCTTCGCCGGCGGCGGCGACGGCGGCACAATGCCCGAGCCCTTATTTAGACAGGAATGTTTGTTCCTTCCTTGTTGTTCTCGTGGCTCTGTTCGGGAACAGCTCGAGCGCTGACCCACATTCATCTGAATACTAGAGAGAGTGTTCATCCACCCTAGAGAGCTTTTCTTTTCTTCTCGATCCGGGACTCCCCGCGGGTGACCCTGGCCGATGAGAACAGGGACGGAGGGCGAGGGAACTGACCTGTGGTGGGTCGCCAACATGAATCATTTACTGGGACTTTGAAACGCAAGAAACTCTCAAATAAGATCTGTATTTTAAAACCAAAGCAATTATATATTTGTCTTGTCTAAGAGAAGATTTTATGAAAGAATTAGGTTAGAACCCAATCCTTGGCACTCTTTGAATGACTTATTTTGAGAATAAGAAGTAAATTACTTATGTCATAAGAAAAGTTTTCCTCTCAATGAGGATTTATTGGATAAATCTAAGAGAATTGAATGAAAGAGAAACATTTTATTTGAAAAGTTAGAAAAGAAATTAAAAATAAATAAATAAGTTGTAAAAGACAGATTAAAAAATTATTATTATTTATCTAATATGGGTCATTAAAAATCCTTGTGCTAACATTTTTAAAACAGTTGGCCTTCTGCCACGACTTAATCAAAAAGAAGTTCAAATTTTTTGACACGATATTCGAGGACTTCTGATGATATATCGCCCACCGGACACCCGGACTAATTGCCGGCATCTTGTCCGGATTTAATAAGAAATGATCCAATAAATTTCAGTTCCGCTTCGATAGGCTCTTTGGCGTTCGATGGAGATAAATGAAAATGAATAGAGAGGATTATTTCGAATAATCTTGGCTAGGTAACAGGGGGTACTTAGCGTCTGGCCGCGGCGTCGAGAGTTGTCTGGGCGCCGGGTCGATTGTCACTAATCTTGAGAAGAAACTATTCTTGTGCCAAAAAATGTATTTTTAATCTGCAAGGACAATCAATAGACAGACGTCTCTAAATAGACAGGATTTAGTCAAAATGATTAGAATGCATAATTAATTTTGTTTTAGGATAAGAGGGCGTTATTCTCCAGGTTGATGAAATGGAGAGTATAATCGGGGGGGTGGGTTGCCAATTAGCGATGATGGTCGGTCGCTCCAGTGACTAAGCAGGGGGCGCCGATGACCGTCTCTTGAGCTTCTCTTCGGCCCTTGGCTGGTTCTCGCCCGAGGGGTATTTTCGAAGCGCCCGGATTTGGCTTATGGCTCCGCCTAAAAAGGTAGACGGGGCAACGCGCTTGTGTCGACGTCGACGGTTGGCGCAGGCTCCTAGCCAATCACTGCTCTCCACACAAACCAGGATCACGTTGCAGAGGTTTATATTGGACCCCGCAGTTGCAACGGGTGACAGAACGGCTTTCGAACGTAAGTGAGCAGCACCGGGTGTATATCGTGTCTTAGGATTTTTTTCACAAATTCAGACCAACGTGCAGTTAGTCCTTCAGCCCTTTTTGCCCACGTGTACCCTGCAAGTGTGCCAGTGATCGACAACGAGTGTGAAGTGATTGTGTTGTTGTTGTGAATCCAAGGATGTAGTGCAGTGGCCCTTATTGAAAAAAAATGCATGATTGATACAGATACACATCTATTAGCAACTAATTAACCTTATAAGCCTAAAAGGTTCCACCCCCTTCACGCCCCTATACACACAAATCACACATACAACCCGAAGGCAATTGTGATAGTGAAACCAAAGGGATCTATCTATCTCTACAAAGAATTGGATTTTAATCTGGTGATTCTATTGAAATCAATTATTAGATTAATAGAAAAAATAAAAAATTTATTTTATTGTTAAATAATAGAAATAAAAATTTAATAGTATTTGGAGATTTTTTAAAAATTGTTTATTATTTGATTTGATTCGGAAATTCATTTCGTTAATTTTTTTTTTCTTTTGGGTTTAAATAACCTTGAAAAGATGCACAAAAATTTAGCCAAAGGTAGCAATTAGGGATGGGGGTGGGGGAAATGGATTGTTACAATAGAACTAGGTCAGGTTACGTGAGGTCTCCTGTCAATGGAGAAATAATTAGTTGAGTTGAGTGGTGATTTTTTGGTGATTGGTACAAGTATTTTAGACCTTAGCTAAATATACGAGTTAATTTACATATCCAGGGCCTCGCCAAAGTTAGGCATCACGTGATATTAATAGCTCCGCCCCCCCAATCCGGGCCCAATGGGATGTGGCTCCGGAAATAGCGTCAAGTCGCTCGCCTCGGGTGTCTTCAGGGCCTTTAAGCCCCAAAGGCCAAAGGCCTCCGATATGATAAAAATAAATCCAATTAAAATAAATGAATAGCGATCGAATCGCCAATCGATACGAATGATTGCCAACCCCTAACTTGGAATAAATGCTGATGCTGATTGACTACTAACCCTTTCTTAAGCCTCACTCACAATCCTTACTATTCATTGGAATCTCTTTAAATTAAATTAAATTTTAAAGAATCATTTATTTCATTATCGATAAAAATAAAAAGAAAATTATTTGACTATTAATATTTTTTTAAAATTTTAAACTTATAAATATTTAATCCCTGTTTCATACAAATAATAGCAACATTTTGTCTTTAGTTGAAATATGGTTTAATTCCCAATCGTGTAAAGACCCTGTTAGGGTTCTAACGTAATGAGGACTAAGCTATTTTTCAAAGAAACAACAAAGTTGATTATGAAACTGAAAATGTTTTGAAAAAATAATTCCAAATTTAATGAATAAAAATTAATATCCAAATTTTTATTTCAATAAAATAAAACAAATTAGTTATTAAATATTTTGATTTATATTTATACGCCATGTATCTGCTAAAATCTATTACTTTGTATTATGTATTTTGTAAATATATATTCCTCTGACAGTTAAAGGCAAATAAAAAATACAAATTAGAGATTTTTGCAAATTCGAAGTAAAATAATAATTCCGAAATATTATTTGATTAAAGTCTATATTATTAATGGATGTTTGCGCGATGTTTTCCAGGAAGGCTCCAGGGCTGTTCCCAAACGTGTCTCGCTAAACCCAGTTGCTAAGCCGACCGCTCCAGAATGCCGAAGGTCGTCAAACAAGAGGGCGAGGATCCCGATCCTACCCCCTACCTCTTCGTCTCTCTGGAGCAAAAACGCATTGATCAAACCAAACCCTACGATGCGAAAAAGGCATGCTGGGTTCCTGACGAGAAGGAAGGCTATCTTCTCGGCGAGATTAAGGCCACCAAGGGAGACCTTGTCACCGTTACCCTTCCTGGCGGAGAGGTAGCATTCTCCCATTCTGACTATAACAAAAATTTATCAAAAACAAAAAAATATTTCATTTAAAATACACCAAGATGGAAAGAAAGGTTCTCATAAAGTAAGATCTTGGATCGTAAAAATTTTCTGAGAGAAGACAATGACGAAGAACTCCAACATGATAAGATTTATAAATGCAAACAATCTTAAATCATTGCATTCATTAATAAAATTTTTGGCATATGCAATCTTTGAAAAGAGTTCTTTCGTAAACATAATTTCCTATTATTATTACAAAAAGCTTTTGATTTAATTCAGTCTTTTCTTCTTTTTTGATTGATTTAAAATATAAATGACAAAATTAAAAGTAAAAATAAATTTGGTATACTTATTATCTTTTTCTAAAAAAGTTTTATTTATATTTATGGCTGGTTAAAGATGTGTAAAAGGGGCTCTTTATTAAAAACTTATACATTTATATTTGCATTTTATAAATTTTTTTGGTTCTAACCAGTGGCGTACCTAAGGGGCCTGGTTATATTATTTGGGTGGGATCTTCTTTACATACATTTTAGATTACCTACTTAATAAATGATAAAAAATTATTTTATGCAATGCAAAAGAGTTAATATCAAATATTATAAGTCTTTACGTTTATTCTTTAAAACTCATAATTAAAGAATAATCCTTAGAGTTTTGGGCCCCCAAATAATAAAGTTGCAGACAATGGCCCGGTTTTCATCATAATCTAAAATTGCCTGTAATCTCCTGGGATTTTAATATTTATTGTGTAATTTATTCCTAATTTTATTTGATGAAAGTTTAAAAAAAAAATTTTTTTTATTTATTTTTAAAATGAATAGACCCACAAGGGAGGAGAGATTGAGAGGGGGTTCAGTCCTTTGATTTTTCCCTTTTTCTATTTCAAAGTTTTAAGTTATTTAAAAAAGAAAAAATAATATATTAATTTTAATAAATTAGAGGAAGAAATTTATATAAAAATTAGTTTTTTATGATTTAGTGTAGGAATATTATTTCTTT
>JAAAKE020137791.1:0-21182 GCA_010014785.2 Anisolabis maritima
TTCTCGCCAAGATTTAGAGCAACTACAAGCCGGTGCTCGTGTTGAAGTGGCTAACGTAAAACGCAATCCAATTGTTCTTAATAAAATTACTATGAAAATATGCATTCTCAAAATTGTCTATGTAACGACGCCGGAATGGAAAAGGGGCTTTCAGGCTAAAATTTTATTTAAAAAAATTTTTTTAAATGTAAAAATATAGAAGTCAAGAATGCCACAAAACTTTCCTATAACTGAAACAAAAATTGAAACAGTACTTTATTTGAAATTCAAACCTAAATAATTAAAATATCTCATAACTATTGATCTTGGCAAAATAATATTCATATGCAACATTGTTATTTTAATCTTTTTTAATAAAATTTTGTTTGTAATTTTACCCTTTAGAAAAAATTGCAATTACTAAATCTTCCTTTATAAAATGGTGCGCAAAGGCGGCTCTCAGTCAAGTTAAATGCGGTTTACATTGAAATCCAATTTTTTTTTATCATTTCAGAATTCTTTTTAATTGTACCAAAATATATTTATCGTTTCTTCTTACTAGTATTTTATGAAAATAAACAAATAAATATCAAACATGAAAATAAATAATGTGGCCAGTTCCAATTCTTTGCAGAATATTGATTGCTATGCTCACATGAGGAAGGAACAGAAAATAGTGAGTAGTAGAAAAAGTATGAATTGTAAGGATAGAGATAGAGAAGAGAGGTAAGTGAAAATAGGTATATAAATAAAATAATATTAAGTAGTATAAATAACAAAGATTAATTAATTAATGATTATAATTTATATGAGGGCATAAGTATAACTATGAAAAAAATAATAAAAAATATCGATTAATCGTCTATCCGGTCTCAGATGCCGAAAAGACAAAAAACACTACGAAAAACATATAACATATGTAGTCATAAATGTATTGTATGTACATATACATATATATAAAAACATGAAAGTATTGTATTTATTATATATATGATAATATGTTTTCAAGTTGGTAAAAATTAGAAATTTTAATAAAAAATAATTGCAAAATTATTTTTTTAAAAACTATTTTAATTTTTTTTATTATTATTGAGATAATTATCTTGTATTTTGTTTCTTTGTATTAATTAGATTTATACTTTATACAGTATTTCAAAACTTTTGTTGAATATGTCATTATATTAATTAATTAAGTCAAATAAAATTCGACTATATGTATTTATTTTTGTATATTTAAATAATATGGAGTCACTCTTTACAATATATGAAAAACCGACTCTCATTGTCTTCATGCGTATCCACCCCTGCTATAAATCATCCTTCGGGGAAGGAAAGTAAAAAGTTGAAACGTAATTTTGAAAATTGCAAAATTAAAGATCAAAGAACTCATCTAAATTTCCAACGAAAGCTTCCTCCCCCTCTAAAAGAAAACAAAATCTCTGAATAAACTTGATAAAACTTTTATGATAAAATACATTTGATATCGTCTATATACATATAACATGTTATATATGCATTTTTTTTTAAAGTGCAGAGTTAGTCATTATTTAAAATAATAATTTTCATAGCAAGAAGAAAAAAAGTTCATGAATAAAGAGACCAAGTCAAGTCTAATCATTTGAATAATGACGGCTGGTCGTGATTTGAGTTGGTTCGTTCTTAAACATATTATTCCATACATGTATGCATTCACGCCGCTTATCATTGTTCTATTTTACTTAACATGTTATACCTAGATAGGCAAGACCCATCAAGTCAAGAGAAATTATGTCTGCTGTATAATGAATGAATGAATGATCCATTCATTATTATATTTTGACACTCGAAATTCAATATTATAATTCAATTTTCATTTGTAACACGAAAACTTTCCTTTATTATAATAAATAGTAAATTATTCTTTGTCAAAAAAAAAAAAAAAAAATAGGGATTTAATCTAATGAGGAAACAAAACAGGCGTAGTCAAAAGCGAGATGAGGGCAAGACTCAGTGTCATGAAGTCAAATAAATTTTTTCAATAGTTATTTTTATTTATTTTTAGCTTTGACTCCAAGGCCATAAGGAATACAAAATACTATAAAATATCTTTTCAATAGTTCTTTAATATTATATGACGATATCTCTTTCAAAGACAACCGGCCTTTTCCCTAGACGGGAGGAGGGGGGAGGCTTCCCTGCCACTTTAAGAGGCAAAATAAGGCGTTTTTTTCACTAAAAAAAGGTCAAACAAATTTTTTCGATCAGGGTACTTTTAGTTCGTAAATTTCAGGCTGGCTAGGGGTCCCGATTTTGACATCGGAGAGATAAGGCATTTTAGAAAAACAATAATTAAATTTATGACATCATATATAACACTATTGTATTAAGCATAATAAAAAATAAAAGTAAAATATTATAGAATGGTAAAACAACTGAGTATATAAATACACTAATACCCCAGTTTACGGTACTATATTTTTAATTTCAATAACTAGGGAAAATAATGAAGTTATATGACTATGAAAATTGCTGAGAGGTTGAAAAATATAGCCTGAGTTATTAAATTAGTATATACCAATAATTGGTGTTTCGGTTTCGGAGTTTTAGAATAATGTAATTAAAAACCAACTTTAATATATATATTCAAATGAAATAACTCCAGCTGCTAAAAACTTTTTTTTATTTCTGTTTAATAATATAAAATAATAAAATAAAAAATTATTTCCTTATAGTGTAGAGTGCTTCTCAAACCGTACTACCCGGAGTTCTATTGCAGGAGCTCCGCGACTCCACAAACGTTTTCATAATCAACCGAAAATTGATTATATTTTCAAATAAATTTACTTTCAAAAATTTCCCTTAAAAATTTATTAAGATAAATTATGATTTATTACATTTACGCAAGTTTCATAATCATTTAAGTGATATTAGGGTTCGATGTTTCAACTGAAATGACTAACACTACTTGGGTAACAAAGATTTTTATACCATCACGAAGGAGGGGAATCTTGATTTATAAAAAAAATATAGTAGCGAACCTTTCCTGGTTGCATAACTAGCGGGGGCTAGGGGCTTTCCATTGAACAAGTCAAGGACCATTCAGCTACCATAAATCAATTATTTGCTGGGTAAAAAAGTTTTTTTAAGCCCTAATGACAACAACATTTGAAAACAAAAAATAATTCTGGTTACAAAGAAAAACAATTCTTTATAAAACGAATTCACGTCAAAAATCTTTATTAGGCTGTTTCAAATGAAGGGAATTTGCAATTTAGAGATGAATAATAATTGTTGAATTGGATGACCAAATGAGCATTTGATTAGTTCCAAACAATAAGTGGAAGAAAAAAGAGCGGCCCATGATTCATTTAAATGAAAAAGTAAAAAATTTTTAAGGATCTCAAGGCAAAAAAGATTTTTGCCTTAAAAGATGGCTTAAAATTTTTTTTTGACATTAAAGGCACCCATGAGAGGTCACTTCATAATTATCATCGGATGCATAAATTTGTTCGTTTTTGCTTTGCAACCAAAAGTGCCAATTCCCTAATGGATTTTTCGATTAATTGCTCCAGAGTTCGTCCACAGCGACCATACATGCTCATTTGTTAATATAAGGAGAGATGGTTCTTTTTGAAGAAGCCTTGAAAAAATGCCATAAGACTCTCAATTTATGAAGTCTTAAATAAAAAACTACATTGGCAGCATTGTCCTCTCTCCCTATATAATTTATTTTTAAATTTTAGTCTTCGTTTCGGGCTATACACCACTCATCAGGAAAACCTAGACCGTTAAAATAAGGTTCGTGGTTCGCGCATTTATCACATAGAGGGAGTAAGTCATTTGGGTTATCTACCATCCAGCAACCAAATAGTTTTCTGCAACCGAGGGTAGCCAAAAAATATTTCCATTTTTGTAGTTAATATTATAAAAAATTATTTAATTTTTAAATGGACCATCCTATATTTTGTCTAATAATAATTTTTTCAAAAAAAAAAAAAAACCCTGATAAATTTTCATAATCTTTTTTTTTTTTTTATTAAAAACTATTTGGTATTAAAAATTAATAATTAAATGGGTTTAGTTAATAAGGTTATTTCCAAATAAAATTCTTGCGAAAGTAGTTGTAAAATATTTTTTTTTAGCATATTAAATGAGTTTACTAATTATTTTATTGATCTGAAATTTAAATTTTTTTATTATTTCTCTAAAAGATTTTAATCATGTGATCTTATCCAGTGACATCGACTGAAACTTAACTTTCCTTTTCAGATATTTCGTTGATAAATAAAAAATACATTTGCATATGTTAGAGATTTTTTTTACGAAGCTTATACGCACGGGAAATAAATATATACATGTAATTTCTATTGTTTTAATTTATTTTTCCTTAAGGTGTGGTTATGTTTATTGATATTCTAAACAAATATTTTGATTATGGTTTGATTTTACCTTGGTTTTTGACCTTTATACACTGGTTTCCTCTATAAAATAATCAAATATTAGATACAGAAAGCCTAAATAAATATGAGATTAGTAGTATTGGAAAACAAAAAACGCCATATGTCTCTCAATTTATGCCCTTTTGGATCCCATTTGCCCTCTCCCTCTCAGGAATGACCCGGAAAAGATTTAATGAAATTTGGACCACATACATTCCTATTCCATATATTCTATTCTATCATATTCTATAGTAAGGAAAGAAAATAATTTTTTTTTATTAATTTGCGTTTTTTCTTTTGACCTTTGATATTATTTATTCTGATTAAACTAACGTCTCTGTTATTTTTATTTTTTCTCTAATGAAGGGATTCAGAGAATTCTGGAATGTAATTTACATATTTCCGTGTGTTTAATTTCCTAATATATAATTTTTTGAATTTCATATCCTTTAAGGAAATTTATGGTATTTTTATTCGAACGAATCATAAAAGAGGAAGGTATTGTAATCATACTGAATTTGACAACGACTTTCATGGACAATTTTGATTTGATTTTTTTTTCACACTTCCTCTTGACCAATTTACTTAAAAATTTATATTTCAGATCATTTATTTATTTTCCATCAACATTTGACGCAATTAACTCAATTGGATGATTATCTTCGTTGAAGGCATTTATTAGCTTATCTTAATTTAATTAATTATTAAATTAATCATGAGAAAAACTTTTCAACTAGAACTTGTCTAGATTACAATTCTTTATAACTTTTTTTTTTTCGATTTTTACCCATTTTTGGCTGCTGATTTATCCATATATTATTAGTATCGGCAGACGTTCAATACCTTTACTAAGAAATTCAATAAATTCATTAGTTTCTCAAAGATAGAGAAAAGTTTTTTTTTTAATATAATTTTAATTGGTTATATGCTGATTATTATTATTTTTTTTTTTTATTAATGAATAATTTGATATTAATAAGTGAATGTAAAAATAATAACGGTTTTGTCCTTTGATATAGTCAATTTTAAGATATTTTGTTTCAAGTTCTTTTGAAGATGACGAGTTGTAGGACTATCACCTGTCAGAGAAGGGAGTGCCCATAGGGAAAGTCGAATTATTGCGAGTTTATGCCTCCGGTGGTGACAATAAGTTCATTATTTATTTATTTATTAATCAGACACCCGGAAAACAACATCAAGGTCTCTTTTCTCCATTCTCTTCTCTCTCTATCCCTTATAAAAGTTAACAAACACAACAACACAACAACTTGCCAAACGTCCACCGAATTTTAAATTTTAAGCTCTTGCTGCTGCTCAAGGTGAACTTGTTGAATGTTCATTTGTGTTTGTGTCTTTAGCTGGTCACGACATCAAACAACAGCAGCGCCTGATGTACTCGTATATATAAATATATGTTGATGTCTGTACTTAGACTGTCGGCCGGAACTACGAGGAGTTCTCTCCCTCATGATCATTTCCGGTTCTTTTTCTCCCCTTTTCTTGGCCAGTGTGCTTTCCTCTCGAATGTTAATCGCATATAAACAAAGAAAGCTCTTTTCCCCGAACTGATGATAAGATTTAGAAGCCCCTTTTTATTTTACGAGCGATGATGATAATGTGCATTAGTGAAAACTATATACAGGCAATTATGTGTTGTGTTGTCATCAAGTGGGAGGTTTCATTCAGAAATTTACAGGAGTAGGCTAGCCAATGAGCTGAATCGGGAATAAACCGGCCATTTGAATCAACAACTCAAGGCAAGCCTCCTTGTAGAAAGGCTCGTTGTTTCGCTACACTTGAGTTTACTCATTCAAAACATTGATTCGCTTTACTACAGTCTATTAACTGATATCAAGGTTCGACATTTGACTCCTTCTTAATCTAAAATTCAAGAGAAATTTCCATTTTCATGACATCTTTAGAAAAAAAATGGACTTTTTCTAAAACTCACATAAAAAAAAGGAGTTGTTGTTGTTGTTGATGATGATGATGTTGTTCCCTTGCGTGTTGAGGAGGAAGATGAGTAATGGAAATTAATTTTATTGTTTAAGAGTGTCCAGGTACCCAGGCAGTCAGCCTTGGTTCGTATCCTGTACGAGATAAAAGAGAGTTACGAGCGCCACATTTCTTATTGTGTTGTGTTTACTATCAAAAAAAATTTTGTTCGGGTTATATAATAACCTTTTTCTTAATTTCGTTTCATTTATTTTTTCTTCTTTTTGGGATAAGTAAAAATTCATTCATTTTTGGAGATTATTTCGTGTTGGATTTTTAGTTAACTCACTAATAGACTAACTAAAACACAGGGATCTTATTAGTTAGTTAACTAGACATGAAAAAATAAGCTTTAACTTTTATTTCTAGAATTAATCCAAGATATATCCTCCTTATTCTTGCTTAACTGCAGAAGGAATCCAAGGCCACTGAAATTTTTAAAAAAAATGCAGAACTAATTGTGAATTGAACCAATATTCTTTCAGAAGAAAAAAAAAACAGAAGTCATCTTAACAAGTAATTATTAATTAATTCAATTTCTTATTAAATTAGAAGAAAAATAATAATAATACGTTAGTACCTGACTAGATCCCGATGGCCGCTCGGTTTTTTTTTTTTTTTTTTAATGAACAATAAGAATCCATAAGAGAGAGCTTTCAAAGCTAGGACTGTTGCATTTAGCCATAAGTCCTGAAGATATGGTCATTCATAAAAAAAAAAAAATAGGCTCCACCAAACAGAAACATCTTAAATATATTTTCCCAAAGATGACACGTAGCTCAATTGATTCTTCATACATATTTGCATTCATATTAGTAAATTCATTAAAATAGTTAGATTTTGAAAATTTCATTCTAATCGGTACAGTTGTAGAATGTTTTTACCCAAAAATTAGATAGATCTAGCACAATTAATTCCTCCTATCCAAATTAGTAAATACAACAAATTCATTTGTGCCATTTTTGAGAAAAAAAATTACATAAATACATAGATATATAGGTATACACAAGATTAGCTCGTTTATTAATAGTCGATAGAAAGACATGTCACTCCTTTTTTTAATTCTTATGATTTCTATTATTGAAGAGTATATTTAGTTAGGAATTCTAGGATTTCTTTTAATGATTCATTTAGAAATATTTTGGTATCTTGCAGAAAATAAATAAAATAGGTTTATAAGAATTATTATATCTAATATTAAGTAAAAGGATGCGAGGAGAAATTTGTAATTAAAATATTTTATCAGTTTCAGGTTTTATTGAGATAATCCCTTAAAGAATCAATCCTCTTTCATCCATGGACCCCATTGGGAGATTTGTCAAGAAAATCGACAAACAAAAATATCATATTAACACTCAAAATTTTTTATGGCACTTTGGAGATCTATGGCTGACTCACTTTTAATTTAAATTACTCTACCATATAAAGAGGACGGAAATACACTTCTATATTTTCTCTCTCATATTATGTCCGATTATATGTTAATTTTCACTCACGTTCGTAATGAAATTAGAAATTAAAATTTTATTTCTTTTACATTTCAGAAAATTAGACGCAAAATCTTCCCCAATGTTGAAATGCTATTAATATTCAAAAAAATAAAAAAAATAATTGTATATAATTTATTTTGAGGATAATAATGGAATTTTTCACGTTTTTTCCTGTTTCTTTAAAAAATTCCAATTTTTTTTTTGCATTGATATTAAATTATAACTAATCAATAAATTGTTTTTGTGTTACATCTTTAATTTTTTGTATAAAAATAGATTAATATATAGAGTAAAAAGTCTGGAGTCCTTCTAGAATATCAAATTGATTGCATAAATATTTGACATTAGGAAGAGTTTTTTCCTTCAGTCTGACAATAAAATTTTAATGTATCATTAATTTCAAGGTTAAATAATTTAATATTTATTAGTAAAGACGATATTTAGATTACATTATAATGCCATAATGTAAAGTAATAAAAAAGAGACGAGAAAGAAAGTGTATTGTATTTTAGGACAAAAAATTTGCGCAAGATTTTGGATTCCTACTTTCGACATCTTTTGCTGGGTTTTAAAAAAATTATTCAATTTTTTGGAATACGTGAATTCGAATAATTTTATTTTTATTTTTTCCAATCAATTTATTTTGTCATTTGAGTCAGAATTCGGAGGATCCTCTATGGATACTAAAATTTTAATGAATCATTAATTTCAATAATAATTTTATTGCAAATATACTGGGGTGGGTTCCCGTTACCTTCCCCAGGAGGAGGATAAATTTTTGCTTTTAGATACAATATGCTACATATTTCTATGTGATGCAAAAAGCCTGAGTTTGGTTGGTGGAAGGTAAGCAACAAACGACTAAGTCTTCTAGAGTGGAATATGTATGCTCAGTCATTAATTTCAGGGAGATTAACAATTACGAGTGAGCCGCTCTGGAGCACTTAACTTAGAGAGTTGGGCATCTGGTTTACCACCTTTCGGGAACTAATTTCCGCACTACATGGAATCTGTTACCTTAATAAATAAACGTATATTTAAATTTACATACACATCTTACAAGTTTATTATAAGACCTACAAAAACAAAAGATAGCAAATTAATTATATAATAATACTTAACTTTGCTATCTTGAGTTATTGTGTAAATCATAAAATAAAACATTTTAGTAAGGTCATCTTAAAGTTAAGCGTTTGTTTATTTTCTAAGGGTAATTGATAAAATATTAATTAACCAGTAGATCCCCCTCTTTTTTTTTATTATTTAGTCTAAACTCACTTTTAGAAAGAAATGTCAAACTCTGCTCGCAGCCTGTGTTTGCAACGTCATCACAGCGCGCCATTCAATAGCCAATCAACACTCTTTCATGGCAAACCTTTTTGGATTATTATATTGTATATAAAATGGTTGTAAAAACATAGGAGAAAAACTTGTCTTCCCAAAATATTAAATATAAAATTTTCATTCTAAATTTTTAAATAAATTGAAAAAGAAATTTTATTTTTTAAATTTGCCTAAAGCTACAATTAGCCAAAATCAAAGTACTTAAACTGTATATAAACTAATTAAAAATAAATAATCTCTCTCACACACACACTCATTAAAAATTTAACCATACATTCAATATAATATAATAAAGTTTCTATATTGGCTACCTATTAGTTTAAATAAATATGTGTCTAAATGGCCTCAGATGCCGAAAAAGGCTTCAATAATATAGATAATAAATAAAAAAAATAAAATATCAATTTCTATTAACACTTCAGAACTTCCCAATTGACGCGATCGATGTCTATTTTATTTGAATTTTCATACTTGGTTTAAATAACAAAGCATAATCACCATTGAACTGAAAGAAGAGATTCTGTAACAATCTATTAAAATTTATCACAGAAGAATGTCTCTTTGATCCTATTCTATATTAATAAACAGTTGGTGGCAGCGAGAAGAAATTATGTTTATAAAATATTGATATCGGCCTGTATTAGATTTTCTTTTTTAAATGACATACTCAGGCAGCCGCCTAAGAAGAGTCTGCTTCTCTCTTCACCCTTCTTAAATAAACAGACCTTTTTCTATCCACTCTCAGCATTTATAAAAGAAAAACCGCAACCTTCGCAAGGGGGACCAAATCAAAAAACATTTAAGTCATGTTAGGTTGGGCAAAATATTAATTTATTATTTTATTTTAATCTAAATTATTTCAACATTCTTTTAAACTCTTTGCAGTAAAACTAAAACAAAAAGGAAGGAGATATTTTATTATAATTTATTCATGAATTTTTTTAAAAATCCTTTTTTCAATTGTCAAGGTCTCATGATTTATTTTATTAAATATAATCTAATAAAACGTACTCTATAATTTTCTCTCTGGTTTGTGAGATATGGTTGGTGATTAATTTATATATTCTAATAATTGTGAAATCAAATAGGCTTCGTTTTTTTAACTTATTAAGGGTGCCTTTACCTTTATTCTCTTTGTTTAGGATTTAAGTGTCTTGGGCCAAGGTTACAAAAACAGATATGAAATGAAATCGCCAGCGTAACCAAGAATGGAGAGGGAAGGAGGCATTTCCTAAGATTTTAGGTTTTTTATACTATATAATCTTGCTCAATGCCTGAATTAAATAAATTGTATTTGTATTATATTAAATTTAATTTATATATAAAGAGAAAAAATATTTTATGTTTAAATAAATATGGAGACAAAGAAAGAAAAAAAATATCGGCGTTTGTATCTACACGAGTCAGAATAGTCCATTATATAGTATACTGTGGTAACTCGACTTACGAACTTAATTCGTTCCAGTCTTATTTCGTAGATCTAATTTTCCATTATATCTTAGGACAAGTCAATTAATCCGTTTTCAGGCCCACTTCTTAAAAGGAGAGCATTTCTAGAATGTGAATTACTTAATCCTATTAATAAATTTTATAATTTTGAGCTACTTCAACTTGTACCTCTACTTACAAAAACTTCGACGAACATTTTCCATACTCTATTGTTCTCTAGATATGGAAAATGTTCGTCAAAGTTTTTGTATGTAGAGGTTGAAGTAGCTCAAAATTATAAAATTTATTAATAGGATTAAATAATTCACATTCTTAGAATTGCTCTCTTATTTAAGAACAATTAATAACTCCTCCCTTTCCTTCCCAAATGCATTAACAATATAATTTTTTTAAAGATTTTATTTAGCCTCAAAAGATCTGAGTTTTGTGTTTATTTTAATACTAATATAACAAATCTAAATCCCACTGAAAGAAGAATTTATTTTATTCAAGATATTATTAATGAAATTTAATATAAGGTATTGATAAAATCATTCAAATGACGCTACCTATTATTTTTTCTAGACTACACACAAAATCCCAATAGATAGATAGATATTGGTGTACCACTATCTCAAAATTTTATTTTATCTATCACTATTTATATCATTTTATATTAATATTTATTTTATAAATAAATGATAATATATTCAAACAACACCCAAGATTCTAGAGTTTTCTTTGGCTTTGAAAGAGAGGGGAGTGGAGGAGTCAGTGAACACTAACGACCAAATGAAAACAGTAGGGATTATAAAATATTTATCTTTGTATGAGTTATAGGTACATCTATATATTCATAATAAGAAGAGAGGAAAAAATATATTAAAACTCGTTATAATAATAAAATTCAAAAAAGATGCCGGAACTTTCTTATAACGCCATATCTGGAGTAAGATAGCATACACTTTTGTCAACAAACGATCAAGACTTTATTGGAATCGTGTTCAAAAATCAAAATACCTATTCAAATATTAACTTTATAGCAAAAATCCCCAAAAGAAACCTTATTTATAATTTTGAAGAACTTTTGTTAGAAAAAATGTTTACGACATTTAAGCAAAATGATAAATAGAACAATTTTTTTCTGGATTATTAATTGATTAATTTTGATTTTGATTTTCGATTTAACCGAGATTTATATGACCTAAACACTAATTGTTTCGGTCACTCATACATTCACTTACAAGTCACAAAGAGTCAAGTTCAACATCTAGTGGTTTACACTCTGAAGGGAAGCGATAAACAAAATGGCCGCCACACTATAACTTCAGTGCTATCTCCGCTGCACAAACGAATGTGTCATTACAAACAATTAGGCAGGAATTCAAATTTTTAAAGGTTGTATTCTCTAACATATACAAATTATTAAAATGATACAAATCAATTATTTTATAATTAATTAATACTGTATAGTGGTTTATATTTACAAAAGATTTTTTATTAAATTAGTTAATAATTGAAGAGTTTAATTTGAACTTCAAAATAATCTTTTTTTTTTTTTTTGGAGATTCAACCAGAACTCGCCCTATTTGCCCTTTCAAGATACATGTCAAAAATGTTTTCATTAATAAATAAAAAATATTTAATAGAAAAGTAATAAGCATATAATATTCATTATGTAAATAATAAATAATTTATTATCTGTATTTTGTTGAGCAAGATATTTATATGTTAAATGGAAAATTAATAATAATAAAATCCTTTCTATTTGCCAACACATTCATCTTTAATAACTGTAATTCAATATTGGACATTATAGCTGCAAATGCAAGTAGCTATTCATCAGTAATGAAACATTATTTTTTAAAGTCTAATAAATATAAAAAAGTAATATTAGTAACATTCCTTATATTCTTATATATGAATTTAAACTTCCCTTTGAAATACACTTGTATGGCAATTGACTCGAGGCCAAATGAGTTTAGGTTATTTGACGAATGAGTGCGGAGTTTGAAATTGGGCAAGACCAATTATTTTTTATTTATAATCCTTCCATTATCCTGATTATTAAATAACAATTATCTTTTTCTATAGAGCTAAAAATTGTAAAATTTCCTATGAAAAATAAGAAAGCCTCCTCATAAATCTACGGTTTTCTAAAACCAAGTGTCGAAACATCATATTTTTTGAAAGATATAATTATTCTATCATTTTAGAGAAAAATTAGAAAATTTTAGAATAGCCAATAAACTGATCATAGTATGGGTTGGATGTCTGTTTATTCCTTCAACGACGTATCTCTCTTTTTTCCAGGGATTTAAATTTCTTTAAGATTTGTGTTAAAATTAGAAAATAATAATATAATGATAGAGGAGAAGAAGAGATCAAAACTCGTGATTGTGTAAAATTGGTTTGTGCATCCCAACAAACGGCCTTTAGATTAGCGCGACCGAAACGGTTTCGGTTTTGGTCTTAGAGTCTTGGTATTAGTGACTTAGTGACTAGTCAGTCACTCACTAGTGCACTGGCACACTAGTGCCTTCGTCACGGCTGATGGCCTTGTAGACGTTGTTTCTTTCGTTGGATTACTCGGCTACTCAACAACAAAAACAACAACAACGGCGCCGAAGCGTGACTGCCCCTCCAGGCACGGATTGTCCGAACCTCTGAAGACGAGCCGCAACGATTTTTTTTTTCAACCTTTTGTGATTTGAAGATGCTATTAAACGAAAACAACTCTAAAAAAAATCATTAAAAGAATGATATATTTAGACCAATATTATTTATAGAGAGGATTTTTTTTTTTACGAGGAAAAATAATCAACGAGAAATTGTGTTTGTTAATTTCCTCATTAAATATTATGATTTTTTAAATATCAACCCGTCATGTCGGAGGAGGATTTCCCTAAGAAGGGTCTTTGAATAAATAATTAAATAATAAAAAAAGTAAAAATAAATAAAATATTCCCACAGTATAAGAACTTTTTTCTTATAAACATAGTTCACCACTGGAGAAAATATTGTTTTAGAAAATCTGGAGTAGTGACGTGGGACTCATAAAGAAATAACAGAATTTGAAGCATTTTCTAAAATTATTTTAATTGTTAAAATATATGATTATACCATGGGTAGCATAAATTCGAAGGTGTTTACTTGCTAGAAGGTAGACAACAAAAAACTCAGCAAAGGATTTTTCCATTAGTTGCTTCAGAGCTCCTCTAGAGCGGACTTTGCAGCCGCAGGGGGCTTTAATAACTGGCCCTGGAGCAATTAATCGAAAAATCCATTAGGGAGTTGGGCAACCTACCTTCCAACAACGAACGAATTTATCCATCTCATGAAAAGATTATATTATTATATTGTACTATATAAGTATAGTTAGCTCTTTTGCATAAATGAGGCAATACCGCCTAATAGAGTTTGGTTTGAAATAATTGGTGGTTTTCAAACAACTCTTAAATAGACTCTAAAGCACCACTCAATAGATCCTTTAAGATAAAAATATATTGCGAGATGAGTATGTGTTTAGTTGGGCATTATTCGCGCTCCCTGGACTCGAACCAGGATTTTCCGCTGTCGCGACGGATATGCTACCTCTACACCTGTAAAGTTTCCTTACGGAGTGAAACTATACTCATATATTGACAAGCGCGAGATGATGTGTTTGTTGGGCCATGCGTCCTGGATTAAAGGTAGTACGTCCGCTGCGAAAGCGGAAAATCCTGGTTCAACTCCAGGGGGCGCGAATAATGTATTAATACAATCAAACACACAAACTCATCTCCCAAAATATTTTTATCTTAAATTAAAAATTATCAAACAAAATTTAAAATAATAATTTATTTTTTTATTATTCCAGCAGGGTTTCTTCTCTGACAAATTTTTTCTATTTATTTATTTAGGATTCCTGGAAGCGGGATGAAGAAAGGCGCCCTAAGGATTGTTAAAGATAAACAAGGCTCAAACTTGGATGGGTGTCTTCCAGAAAAAATTTTCCCCCTTTCTTATTAATAACAAATATATTCGTTTGTAAATAGTTACAAATAAATATTAACTTTTAAAAATAATTAAACAAAGTGAGAATGAAATGATCGTAAAAACTCTGCCATAACTCATAATACATCGAATATTTAATGGTGAGGGATAATCTATTATTAAAGGTAAGAGAGTGTACATTGAACCTTAAGAAAACTGGGATGCTTACACTTTCGGAAGCAGCCATGACAGAGATAGCTCTCAGGAGTTATCTTTGTCCTTTTCGGGCTTTAAATAACGCCTTAATGGCACTAGAACCTTACAAAGAAATGGTCGTTTTTTTGTTTGTTTGTTTTTTTTTTACTTTTTTGGCTTCCGAGACCATTTAGATTCCGTCCAAATTTATTTAAACTTATTAGTACCCAATATAATTTAAGATCAAAATTATCATGTAAAATCTTAACAAGTGTATATATCTACTCGTACAGACATTTATAAGTCAGGTGGAAACTTGCAAACTTTGAAGAGTCTAGGACAAAGACAGATATATCATGTGAGTGTTCTTTCTGTCAGCCTGTGTCGAGTCTCTACAGTTGGTGAATTTACTATTATACTCAGACTATAAAAAAGTCAATAATTGAAAAAAAGTTAAAAGAAAAATTTTAATAAAATAAAAGAAATGTTCTAGAAATTGTGGATACATGTGCGAAAAAATAAATTCCCATGAAAGAACATCTATCCTTTCTAAATTTATTGATCATCTGGGAGAAATTAAAGGAATTATTATAATAATATATCAATAATTTTTGCTTGTTTTAGAAAATTTTTTTATGCATGTATAAACATATAAAAGAGAAAGATAAAAAGTTGTCCTTATCTTATCTTTTAACATTTTCACATATCTTAGCTGTTCTCTCAGAAAAAAAAAGAGAGAAGCTATTGTCCTCTGCAATGAATGAAAAAAAAAGTAAAAGTACTATAATTTTTCTTTCTAATAATTACATTTAATTATTATTCACAAACCTTCTATTGATTAGGCATTTATATATATTTTTTTTTTATTTTCTTGACTAACATCTCAGTCAAGGTTCGAATAAATAATGAATGTGGTTTTAAAAAATTCAAATTCTTTAGAAAATTTTATATTAGTGTTAGTTTTAGGATTGAAATAAATAAAGACTAAAATGATCCTTTGTCTTTATATAAAGCCTTAATGGCATTTGCACCTTACAAAGAAATGGGCATTTTTTTTTTACTTTTTTGGCTGTGCAAATTTATTTATCCAATATAATTTAAATTAATTTTTGTATCTCAGGAGAGGAAGCAAACTACAGATTCATGGAACATGAAGCGAGACCTCTACATATGCTCCAAACGACAGGGGCAATGGGCGTTTTTAACTGTTTTTGAAAAGAGAATTCAAACTGAAAGCCTACTAAATAATTATTAAATGTTATGAAATATAGTTTTTTTTCCAAGACTAGATAAAAAGGCGTGCTCTGATGTTTAAAAATAATTTAGGTAATGCCTTATCGAAATCATCAATTTTACTTTAATAAACTAATTATTTGATAATGATAAAAGTCAGCTGATTTTTTTATTTCTCTTTTATTTGATAGCCACGATTGATCATTTTTTTTATGCTTAGGCCCGAAATATAGCTACACATGAATCGTGACCAACGAATAAAATATAAATAAATAAAAGTTGCTGAATTTTCTTTTATAATTAATAATAAACTTGCTTGAGCTAAGGATCAAATCATTACTTAATAATATAAAATAATAGGAGATTTTGTTTTATCTTGTTAGTAGAATAATAAATTTTAATATTGAATATTTCTCGGCAAAATTTATTATTTTGAAGAGTAGTTTACAAACTAAATATATGGTGAAAAACATATATGTCCAAAAAAAAGGTGTAGGTTTAACAATTTGGAAATATTTTTAAAAAATAAGATAAAATTTTGAACTGTAATGAAGATTATTTGAATATAAGGCTGTTTAATATATATTTTTATAAGTCTAATGAAGGAACTAAAGAAATCCTGCGGAAAAGTTACCAATTAAAAATCTATTTTTTCATTTCATTTGATTTTTGTTTTATTTGTTATTTAGAAAAAAATCTGATCAGAGCAAAATTTATGTGAAGAGAAAAATGGTGCCCGAATATAATATTCAGACAAAATAAGGGACTGGACATGATAAAAAAAAAGATGATGCCATGATTTGGAGAAAGAACGCATTTCCTCTGGGTTTATAAACAAAGATGATGGCAATATAAACAACCAAAATCAATAGATCTTAATTTTGCTGAGGAAAAATATATAGAATCGAAAAATCTCATATGCTTAATAGGATATCATTCAACTTTCTCTTATCTGCTTAGGCAAGAGAAAATAAAGTGATGTGCTTTCACACCAGATTTTTTAGCCAGATTTAGATTAGCCTCCAGCCTCCAATAGTTGTGTCATTAATTTTTCCATTCCAAATTTAGTCCTAGGTAATATTTATAGATAAAAAAAATTTAAATGTTATCTATTTATTATTAAATATTTATATTTTGATACCAGGTCTTGTGTTGTCTATGGGATTCTTAAAATCTTATGTTGAACCCCACACAAAATGATCAAAACACCTTAAAGCGTTTCTAATTTATTATACTCACCCCCATTTAATCAAAATCTTTAGAGTAGTTTATGAGAAAAAAACAAAAACCCCAAAAATGTAAAGAGGTCCTCAAACAATTTCGGATCGGACATCCATTAGTACATTTCACATATCTAAAAAGTAATATGATATATAAATTTTAATTAAAATAAAAAAAACTTTAAAAGTGCATAAGTAAAGTACTTTGGCCGATTTTATTTATGACGCGTGCGACAAGAGTTCCCAATTTAAAGATCAAATTTGTGTCTCGAATTTTTTTTTTTGTACACATAGAGACAAACCATTTTGCGACGCAGGGAATTTCAAAAAGGGTATTTCTGTTGAAATTCCAACATCCAATTTTTTTGCGATCGCAATAAAATATACTATACATAACATATATAGAAAAAGAGAAAGTAAAAATGGTTTCTAAAGTCTTGAATTGTTTCAACTCAACATAGCCACATATAGTTTTTTTTTATATTGCATGCTATAATATTTACGTAAAGTCAATATTTTTATAGGATATGTACAATATATATTCTAGAATGGTTAGTATCAAAATTTTTTTTAAAACTTAATTTCAATAGAGATTTCTTTAATAATAAAGAATGAAATTGCGATAAAAACTCACTTGGATATATGAGAATGATATCTGTAATTCCTGATAAATAGTTATTAATCATTGATCTTTTGATAAGTGATTGAAGCACGCATATAAAAGAATGGGACTAATGGTTAAAATTTTGCAATTTTTTTTTGGTATCTGAGGCCATTTAGACTCCGTCCTTATTTATGAAAATTAATTGGTCCAATATAATTTAATTTTTGTCGTTCATGAGGGAAAGCGAACCATTGGCCTTTGGTACCAGACCTCTAGCTCTGCATCAAGGGAGATTATTGGTGTAAGAATCTGTAAATGTTATAATTAATTAATTGAATTTCATTTATCGAAACTTTTTCATTTGTTATTTTGTTTTGTTTTAGGAAAAATTACCAGAATACCATTTCAAATGATTAATTGTGTTTAGGTCTATTGTTGGTGATTATGGATTCTTAGAAATTAAACCCAGGATCTCCTATCTAATAATCAGATATCGGTGGTTCTGGAATAGGTCGGAGATTCTGGGTCCCACTCTTAGCGAGGCATAGAAAGCATTAAAAAATTTTATGATAATTATTTTTCTGGTCCAAATTGTGAAAATTTTTAATAATATTTATTAATATTCAAAATTCTTTAAAAAAAAATTCGAAGAAATCCATCTGTGTTGTTCTAGGGGAATTTTTTGGAAAAAGAAATTGCGCAAGTGAGCAAAGCAAAGCAAGCAGAGCAGGTGGCCTAAAGGCGGACAAATACGGCGGAGCTGAGCCGCCTGCCAGACGAGCCTGAGACGTTCAACAAAAGTGAAATCGAAGCGGCGCCAACACATACACGCACAAACAAACGCTTTGAAATTAGTAGATGAACGGATACACACTGCAAAACAATCTCACATGCGTAGGATGCAAAGCAATATATAAAAAAATAAGGCTTCGTGTTTTTATATTTATTGTTTGTAACTAATGCTGACTAAAGGTTTGGTTAATTTTTCATTTAATACTTTTAAGATATTCGAAAGCGGATTTGTCTTTAGGCAATACAATTAATTTCTATATAGAGAGAGGATTACAGTCGTCAGATATTAATTAAAAACAAAAATTCTATGATGAAAAAATACCTATTTTTAGGCACGGTTAGAAAATAGTTTTGTAAAATAAAAGAGACACGTATCCAGAAAAATTTTTCGGGGGGAGGGAAGAGAAGGGGTCAATTTATTATCTGAAGATTTCAATTCATTTACAAATATTTCGACCAACAGAAAGCTAGATTATTCACTCTATCTGCTCGATTTGTATTTAGAGGCTAAAAGTTCGAATCTCGAGTCAAATTCTGAACACAGTTTCTAAGTATATTAAAAGTCTATATTCATACATTTTATAATTTACTAAAATTATAAATTAATTTTGAAAATAAAAATTTTATAAATATTTTTTTTTTGTTTTTCTAATTTTGTCGTTCATCTTTCAAAGGAGAGTGTATTGGAAAAATTCAAAATTCGAATCATTTAGTTAGAAATTAAATCAGAGCCCCAAAAAAAGGTTCGCGGGCCAGATCCGGCTAGAGGATAAAATCAAATCGACAATTATACTAAAATACTCTAATTTATCTCATTTTTATGAACAAGAATGATATATATGAAATAAAATTAGAGGACAAGTCACAAGTCGCTTTTTCTAAATTAAGAAAATAATTTAAACATATTAATTTATTTGGTTGTTTGTCCAAAAAAAAAAATGCGGCCCTCCTCTATTTCTACTTTTGTTCTGATTTGTTTAGGAGAAATATGAAATAATTTTTATAAAAACAAAAAGATTTTTTAATGTTACCAAATTTTGTTAAACGTTGTGACAAATAGCCTGAAAGCTGAGATAAAACATTCTCAATCATTAACATGTTATCTTTAATTTGTAAGATAAATTTAATATATTTAATTATTCAAAAGGAAATGTTGATTAAGTCTACGTATTAAAATAAATAATTAAAATACGTAGGATAGTTCTAAAATATAATTAATTCCAAATCTTATTTTTATTTGATGTAAAAAAAAAAAAAAAAAAAAAAAACATTCCAAAGGGAGAGAAAGTTGAAGTTGAATGAGTGAATGAATGAATGAATGAATGCAGTCGGCCTATCGGTTTGAGGGTTCTTAGCTGTCGAACGAACGAATCCCTTCCCTGAACCCGGAGGGAGAAAGCCATTCCGATTGAGAGAAAAGTTTAATTTGTAAGCAAAGTAAGCAGACACCCATTTGTTTCCGACCTCCCAAAGACATCGATCCCAAAACTGAAAGCAGCAACCGGGACTCAGGAGGAGGAGGAGGATAAGGATAGGGAACACTTGTCGCTTCCTGGAGGGAGAAAGTCACAGAGAAATCAAGGAGAAGTTGAAGCTGCTTCTTGTTTATGGAACATATCTTTCAATATGCTTATGACTTATCTAGAAATAATTTCCAAATAAGAAGAAAGACACACGGAAATGATGATGATGTGTACTAACTCCACTCCTAGAAAATATATATATAAATATAAATAAATCACTATGCACAATTACGTGATATGCTCCTCCAGAAAGAAAATACGATATAAAACAATAAATATAAATAAATAAGGGGTGCGGATGCTTCTAAAAAATAAATATTTTCTGCAGCAATACCTAAATTTAGCCAATAAGCGTGAAGATATTCTAAAGGTAAATGGAATAGAGTATTTTGGGAATTTGCCTTTTTAATATTAAAAGCAATAAATGGATTCGGCAAGAAACGCAACTAATATATAGCTGAACTTGTTAGTAAAGGGAATTAATTGATTTAAAATGCTCTGTTATAATGATATCTAATCTACTGACGTTTTTCTCCAGATTCGTTCCAGAACGGAACACGCATGCGCAGTTGTGGATTTCTAATGAGATTTAACAAGTGTGCTTGCGTCTAATCTGGACATACCTAATGATGATGATGATGTGATCTAACTCCACTCCTCTAGGAAGTAAAATATAAATATAAATAAATAAATATGCATAATTACATGATATAATAATAATTATAGTCCTACACCAACAAGTAAACGCCTAAATGGTTGTCCGCCAACACAATAGACATACGATTGAAACCGAAGTGATATTTGAAAGAGGCACCATTTCTCTTTGGTAAGAGAACAATAAACTAATAATCCCTTCTTGTCTAATTTTCCAGTGAGTTATGGCTAAGAAGTTAAAAAGTTTTTTTTAATTAGTTTTTTTTTTTTTGGGGAGAGGTAAAAAATGAATTTTGCTAAAAAGTCCTAATTTTTCCTCCGGGTAAAGGAAA
>JAAAKE020137791.1:21192-32940 GCA_010014785.2 Anisolabis maritima
TTTTATTTTTTTTTTGTTGTTTGTGTTGTGGGGGGGGGGGGGGGGGGGGGGGCGTTTAATGAAACTCTTGCTTGATCCACTCCGTGAAAGTTTTCAACATTAACAAAGACCTAGAAAACTGAAACTTGCAAGATATGTAAAGGACACCACGGCAGCAAGATGAATGTGTTTAAACCAGTAAGAAAGAGAAGGGGTGGAATCGAGGGCGACATAGAATAGTAGAAAAAATTAGATGACATGAATAACATTCTTATAAATTAACCAATTAGAGCTATTACGGATACAAAATTAACAACAAGTATAAATATTTATGCAGTCGTGAAAAAAATACAAACTAGAATAAAAGGTTTTTTTTTTTTATTTATAATTAATTACATGATTTAATAATTAGATATTTGCCATTTTCTAAGAGAGATTTCAAAATTTTTGACATAAGATAAATTAGAGATGGAAAGCCTCAAGAAGCTAATACGTTTGAGAATTTATGGGCGTAGCCAGTCAATTTCTTTTGCATAGAAATTGGGAAATTTTATATCATTTCTGGTGTAAAAGTTGGAGTCTTGGGTAACAGTAAGCTCTATACAATAACTACCATGCATAAATTCTTTCGTTTTGCTTAATGAAAAATAGTCAACCCCAATTCATTAATAGATTTTTTCGATTAATTCCTCCAGATCAGAAATTAACAACTGAGACAACCTCTAAAGCTCTGGAGAAATCGAAAAATCTTTTAGTGACATAGTCATTTCGGTTGACTACTTTCCTGTAACAAAGGCAAACGAATTTATGCACCCTCTGGTATATTATATATATAGATAAGAGAAAGTATTATTATTATTATTATTATTATTATTAATTATAAGGCGCTTCAGCAACTAAGGCCATTCGCCCCTCACAGTCCACCACTACACAATGCAATATCACACTAATCAGCTAAGGCACTAAATAGTAGATTATAGCGGAGAAGAGTACTAGCTGAATACAAACAATAATTAAATAAACAATAAACAAAATAAATAAATAAATAAAAATAAATTAAAGTAAAATTGACTAGCGTAAAATAATCAGAAAAATATCACAGCCTGTTTTAACTAAAAGTCAAAATTAGATTAAGAAAAATAAGAAAAAAATATCACAGAATCCAAATAAATAAATAAAATAGGAATAAAATATATAGTATAAGGAAGAACAAGGAGAGGTACCTACACTCTATCGTAAAAACCAATACCTTTAAGGAATGAAATCACATTTTGATAGTTTTGAGGATCTCCAAGAGAAAGTAAAAAAATAATCATCCAAACTTTGATTAAAGTCATTTAAAAAGTGGGAATTCCATTTATAACAATTAAGATTATAAGAAATTTACAACAATCACAATTTTAAATATACCTATTTGGTTTCACTTAATTGTATATTCTGTCTTATTTTCTGTTGTTAAAGAACCTAATTTTTGCTCCACAAATGAGAGGGAGAAAGAGAAATAAATGTATTATTTCATTTTCTGTAACCGAGCCCTAAAACCCAGTCCCTTGAATATTTTTTTTTCAGAAAGATGGTTTTTTAAGATCTATTTTGATTCATATAATGCAATATATGTCTCGAAGCAAACTATTATAAGCCAAAGTATTAATATTATTTTTAATAAAATAATTTTTTGAGTATATTTTTTTGTGTTCGAGTAAGCGATGTTCTGGTGCAAAGGAAGCATTATTTATTATGCTCGTTTAGGCTGTAGATCTCAGGTTCGACTCCCGACCAGAGACCACTTGATCCACCACCAAAAAAAAAAAAAATACTCAGAAAAAGTTATTTTATTAAAAATAATTTATTTTCTTTTACCCCAATCACAAGCTTATTTTCAATACGAATCAAGATATTCCGGATTGGCCTGTTTTTCAAATTGTAATAATACTCTAATAATAATTAATAAATAGTTTATATTTTTAATCTTATTGATCCAGAGAGCAGAAATAGGTAATTTAGAAAATATAATAACTATATAATAATAATAATAATAATAAAATTTGATGACAGTCACGAAAAGATTACGATAATATTTTTTTTTTAATAATCCAAGAATGGAAGAATTTCATTTTTTTTCCTAATTAAAATGTTATAGGATCAGATCCATTCATATGGAAGGTTTGGTTTACTCATTTCCAACTAAGAGATGGGATGATCAGAAAAAAAAAGATGAGTAAACGAGTTTGATCCTATCATCAATGATATTCAAGGGCTCTTAATAAAAATTCTTAAGAGACTCTTATAAATATCTATATATTTTATTCCAACCTCTTATCCACCAAAGCCCTATAAATATTGTTCAAACTAAATTTAATTTAAATAATAATAATATTCCTGTCATTGGTCTAGAGAAAAAGTGCGGAGAATCAGAGGCCCAAATATTTAAGATTCAATCGTCAATAATCGTTGAAAATTTCAAGAGAAAAAATTGATGAAATTGAAACAAATTTTTTTGGAGAGAATTGGAAAAAAAAAATTGGAAGGAGCATAAAAACTATTATTATTTTCAAAAATTATCTCAAAATATTGGCATATTTATATAAGGGTTTTTTGCTTTCTCACCCATGAAAGTAAAAAATATTTGATTTTGCAACATACTACGTAATTTTGACTATGGCCGAACCCGCGCATATTAAAGAAATGATTTAGAAATCATCATCCACTCATTTTCTTAGAAACTTCCTCAAGGATACATTTTACTACATGCATAAATTACAGAATAGTACAGAGAGCATGAGCACGATACAATAATAAAAAAAATGTACTTTTTTAATATGATAAGGAATTTAAATAGATAGCAGATTATTTCATTTCATTGGAATCCCCGGTTATTCAGTTCTTTCGTGATCAAAGAGCCATACATCCAAATCTAGTAGTCATCTGCTCCTAGCCATATATCTATATATCGGCACCATATGAAGTTACTTAACTCACCTCCTATTTATTTATTCCTAGGTAAGTAATTCTATATCTTTTTTTATCCGGGGTCCCTAAAGTAAATCCAACCGTGTTCTAAATAAATAATACTTAAAATAAATAGAGTAAAAAACAATTTATTAGGTGAACGGATGAAAATAGTGAATTTTCAAATCTTAAGTTCAAAATGACCTCAAATCCTCCTTATGACAAAAATGTATCTTACTTTATCAGTTTAGTTCTTCCTCGGTAGGCAAGGAGGAACCCACCGCATAATCCCAAAAATTATGTTCTTGAGAAAGCCACAACTTATCAGTCTCTTCGATTAATCGAGGAGATAAAGCTCATAATCTTGAGTCAAATGTATCCATTTTTATATGTGGTCCTCTTTTTGGGGAAAGAAACGGGAACTCTCTCCAGTATAATCCCATGAAAGTTACCCTCTAGAACACAACGTATATGCCTCTGACATATATTAAGTGAGGAATTAATTTTAGAAAAAAAATCTAACGAATGGTTTATTTTAGTTTGATAAATGAAGTTTTCATAATAAATAAAAGATTTTCTTATCTTTTTATATAGAAAACCCGTAAACCAATGAATTACATTTTATTTTAAAATTACTTATACATAATTAAAGAATTACTAATGAAATTTATTATTTTTTAGCTTACCTAAATAAATGACTTATCAGAGATGAGTGACCAAGAGTCCAAGTTCCTTTTCATTTTTTTCATTCTGACGTGGCGCCAACTAATGCAAGCCCATTTCCCGTCGTCTTAAGGCCGGTCTGAGTCAGCATGGTGACTAACAAACCCAAACTGCGTGGAGACCAAAAAATTCGAAACCTTTGTGGTCATCACTAGATTACAGATCTCATTATAATTTCCTAGGCTTCATGCCTATTTTTCTTGAAGAAGGGGCCGAATGTTAGTAATCATTATTTTCTGGAAAAGAAAAGAATCGTGATAATCGAAATATTCTAAACAAATAATATAACACTCTAATATAAAGATGGATTTATTATAATTTAAAAAAAAATGAATCTGTAATTATCTATCAGTTTGTTTATAAACAAAAGTTTTCTATGAAAAACAATTTTTTTAGGCTTTTCGTCATCTGAGGCCATATAGACATTTTTTTTAGACTATACCAGGGTTTTCCAAACTTTTTAAGTTCATGTCACCTTTTTTATGGCACCAAAGTTATTAGGAATTTTCCATGACATTCATATACTATTGAATTAAAATTCAATAAAATTTTAAGCTAAACATACAATTTCCTAATAAAATAATCTCTATTAAAAAAAAATAAATTTATTAGGAAATTTAGTGGCGCTCTTGAAAGCACTCACAGAGCACCAGGGCGCCGCGGCGCATTGTTTGAGAATATTTGGTCTAAACAATAAACTCCGATCATATTTATTTCAATTAATTGTTATTAATTAGTAGCCGTGAGTTTTTTTAATTTTTCCTCAATATAAAAAAGACTAATTGTGGAAAATATTTTGAAGTAAAATATGGATTGTTTAAAAAGTTTTACTAACTGCCTAAACAATCAATTACTGTAAATACAATTTTACTAAAACTAAAGAAATTGTAAAACTAAATATTTAAATTAATTAATTAAATTTAATTAATTGGTAGCCAATATAATTTAAATAAATTTCGGGCTGCAAACCTTTGACTTTTAAATTAGATCATGAAGCAAAAGCTCTTCTTCTATAAAAGACGGAGAGCAAAGGCTTGAAAGCAAAAATACAACTCGTGTTACATCTCGATATTCAAGAAATCTCTTTCTCTAATTTTTTTTTAAATTTTATTAAGTATCCGTAGGATTTTTGAATATTAATTGGTCTTATAGTAAAAATTAATTAAACATGCCCTTTGGGGGTTGAATTGCATAAACATTTTTTATTTATTATACGAGATATTTGGAATAATTCGAATTCTTAGAAAAAGAAAGGTTTCTACTTTTACTTGAAAGAAAATTAATTAACTTAAAATGTTATCAGAATCAAAAAATGTGCAGCGTAAAAAAATCTTACGAAATCCTATAACCACAATTTTTCCTCTAAATTCATTATAATTATTATTAATATTAACTCATAAGGAAAAAGATAGGAGAATAATTTCCTTTTAAGTAAATATAATAATATAGGAAAATTGAATTCTATTATTACAATTTTCATAATCCAAGTCATTTTTTATTTATCATTAGAGATAGGGATTAAATTCTATATTCTAAGATTCTTTATTGATTCATTAACAACAGCACATATTCAGAATTAATAAGCTATTTTAATTTTTTTTTGGTCATTAGATTTATACGATAAATTATATGATTTAGATGATATAGCTCCATCCATATTTAATTTAAATCAATTAGATAGCCAATATAAATAAAAAATAAATAAATAAATAAATTTATTTACGACCTGCTTAGAGACACAAGTCCTCGGTGGCTAGGTCCAATCAAACACAAATACAAATTTATAAATTACATAATACAAAACAACAAACAATTAACAATTAGGGGGGAAGCTACGTCTGTAAGGAAGAGAAGTATGTAATTTAATTAAATATGGCAATAATAAATCTAAACAGAGAAGTTTAAGATATGAAAAAATTGAATAAATTAATAACGATTGTTAGAAGCGAATTTGATGCTATGTTGTAGATTCTATTCATACAAAAAGAAAGTAGACTCAGAAAATAAATAAGCTATGAATGCTATATTAAAATTAAAATTTTGAAATGTTTCGAAGCAAATTTATTAGTTCTAATCCGATATTAGACACCTTTTCTCCTTGGGAGGTTACATAGCGAATAGTGTAAATGAGACAAAGGGAATAAAAAATTAAAATAAATTTGTGACGTTTCCATAAAATAAATGGTGATATAAAACAGTTGTCTATTTCCGCTGATCACAATATTATTGGAAATTTGGAGCCCACTTAAAAAAACTCAATTTAATTTCATGACACGAATAATTATTTGGAAGCAATGCTCGAAATTTGATGAGGAAGGTTGCAGATTCAAATAGACATCGACACAAGACACTCACTATAATATAAAAATATATAGGTGGATTGTTGTATTACATACAAGATTTTCCATGACCACTTTGGGGCATAATATATACAGCCTATAAATGAGTATAAATAAATTTTGTCCGAAACGTCCCCTTTCGGATTTGGAATTCAAAGGCTTTGTTTCATTGCTGCAATCTGCCTTGTACCTTCTTCATTATTCGAAAAATAAATTATTTTCAGTCCTGGTATGTTTTGTAGACAGGAGTTGAGAGAGTAAAGAGGTTTATGTCCGCCATTAAAATAACAGAAAAACGCCACATATTACAAATAAATATTATATTTTTAATAAAGAAAATATCACCACAATAAATTTTAAAATAAATCCTATTTAATTTTTTCTAATGAATGAAGAGATTATAAATATTTCGAGGTGTACGATAAATTTAGGAGTTTAATTCAATAAAATAATGAATGCAATAGATTTTATTTATTAATTTATTTATCGAGTGAGTTTTCGATTAGAAATGGAAATCACGTTTTAGGATGGAAAGAATCTTAATAAATTCATAAATGTTTTTTTATCACCTTGAATATACAAAAAAGGGAGTAAACTATTATAGAAAACTATAAAAGAATTTTAAGAATATAACATATGAATGTAGACTCTGAGCTAAGAAAAAAAAATGTCCACGAAACCGGATTTGATATTTCCAAACTTCAAATTGATTTATATAATATGTTTTCGAATACAATGACAATGGAAAAATATTTTAATAAGAGAAAAAAAAAACAGGATCTTCGAAGAAGTTCTTTTCTTTCCTTCCTCGTCTTTCTTTCTTCTCCTGGTCTTTTTTTTTTATATTTTATTTTTCGATCTTTTTGATGTGTAGTTGTGTTTAAGCCTGATGAGGCGCTCAAGAGTCCCATGACTCACTCTGGCACTCTCCCATTGCGTCAAGAATAACCGTCATTGGATTTTAAGGGGATGTGTTTGTTTTATGAAATTCAAATTATAATGTAAGAAAAAAAGTAATTCAAATTAGCGAAGGCTGGCAAATTGGATATCTAACGTTTGGCAGTGGGTAAAGTGAACTTCCTTAAAAAAGTATTATAATTATAAGGCTAGTATTTCTAAGAAAACGCTTAATTTAAGGGTATTTTATTGTTTTTTTTTAAATTAAAATTTCTTGAGTTTTTTGATTGATTAATTGAGAGAATTATTATAAATGAAAACAAATTTTTGGAGATAATATCAAGCCTTTATTAAAACTTCTTAAAGCCGACGTTTTGGAGATCCATCGTCGCCTTCTTCAAGACTAGAGAGGTATTAAAATATGAATATTCCCATAAATTTTGTCATTATGAAGATTATGTTAATAACTGGGAATATTTATAGTTAATACCTTACTAGTCCCGAAGGAGGAGACGATGGATCTCAGAAACGTCAGCTGGTTGGAGATTTAATAAAGGCTTGATATTACCTCCATTAGAAATTTGTTTTCATTTTCATTCATCAATCATAGCCAGACTATACTAGATTTAACTTAAATAACAAAATTATGGGAGAGCAACCACTAAAAAGATTTTTAATTTATGGAATCCTATATACGTAAAAAACAGTAAAAATTTCTCTTAAGATATTTTTTAGGATCGATTCAGAATACGGGCCTAAATATAAAATCTTTATTAATTCTATAATTAGAAATCAGTTAAAAAATAATAATAATTTTGGAATTCAGTCAAAATTAATTTTTTTTTTAAATTATTTTTTTCCATCAGCAGAATACAACTTAAAATAATTTCAAAGACTTAAGGCCTCCTCTTTTAATTAAAAAATCTCGTCAAATAAATCAGCAAATATCAAAAATAATAAAGATAAACATGCCAAATGAGAATCTTTCATTCAGGTTATAGAGTGAGAAGACGAGATTAAGTTCTTGAGTTTCCTACTACTTTCTAAATTAAAGCAGATAATCCTTTTTGTCTCACTATTTGCATAAGGAGATTCCCTCTTTTTATAATAATTTAAATTAAAAAATTTTCAAAATTTCTTTTATCAAAAATTATTGAAGATTGTATTTTATGGTATGGTCTCTACCTGCAATTAGCCTGAGCGAATCTCTTTGATCTCATCGCATAGGTATACGCGAATTAAAAAAGCAATGCCAGAAGAAAATTTTGCAATAAAAGACACTATAAAGAAAAAATAAAATTGGTACAATTTGGTTAGACTACAAAAAGGTACGAAAAGATTGGAAACCACTTAAAAATAATTTTTTAAAATTAAAAATTATCTTAAAACAAGAATTCTGGAGGTATTTTGGAGTCAAATGCTCCTTTTGTTCAGAATAAAGCAGTGTTTCTCAACCTTTTTTTTAATTCAAACACCCCTTTTTTTAATATGGTTAATGGAGTTCTCCGCCTCCCTCTCCATTAAAGAGAATAGGAAAATCTATTGAAGAAGAAAATAAAATAATCAAAGCTAATATTTTTTTTACTTAATAATAATACCAAGTTTACTTGATATCTAGCTATTAGATGGATGGATTAATAAAATTAATATTTGATTAATTTTATATAGAGAATTTTAGTAGGCTAGCCTTTCTTTTATTTTGTCCATTTATGGTGTTTTGGTCTTGATTGAGACCATCTTCCGAGCTTTATTATTAATAATAATTATTATAATTGAAATTGTGAACATATATATTTATATCGATAGTCCTAGAGCTAAAGAAGATGATCTTAATCAAGACCGAAAAATAAAGTGGCAGAATAATATAAAATAATATTGTGAATTTCTTATTTTGTTTTCAATTATTTATTTTTCTTTTCTTTAATTTTTTCAAGCCTTTGCATCTCACTGGTTGAGAAAAGCTAAAGAATTTAAAAGGTATAGCTAAGGTGGTAAGCTTCAGCTCGTCTTCAAAATAAGATAGAAAGATTTAAAAATGTAGTATTTTAAAGGAATATATTACTCCGGATCTGAAGGGAGCCACAAAGCATTGGGTCAAGAAATAAGAGCTTCAAGACTCTACTCCAAGAGGCAGGCTTTGGCTTTTTGAATACCAACAGCTCTAGGGAGAGGTCAGTAATGATGATGAGGGAAAAACAAATTGTTGAGAAAGACATCCAATAAGAAAAGAAAAAGATATTTATTTTAAGAAATGTTTTGGCTAAGACCTTCATCAGGACAATGCTAATTCATGAAATTTAATTCATCTTGCTAAATATTTTCTAAGAAATTCACATCACCATCATTGTTAACAAAGACAATTAATGTCTTGTCTAGGTAATTATTCTTAAAGATACTGAAAAGATTAAAAATATGTCTTTAATTAATATTATCTTAATGAAGACTTAGTTTGAAACTAGTCAATGGAATAAATATAAATGTAAAATTTTTTATTACACTGCTATTTTATTGATGAATAATTCTCTATTTTTCTTTATTACAAATGAATGTTAGAAAAAATTCTTGGTCTTAGCTAAAGGGGTAATGACGAAGTGAGGAGGAAAACTTTTGAGAAAATAATTGTGAATCAAAAGAGACAAAAAAATTTCAAAATTTTTTTATATTTAAGATGAATGGTCTTATAAGATTAAATAAATTTTTTTATCGAAACGTTTTGAATTCTCATTAAAACTTCTTCATTAAATTCTAATATTATAAATTTCAACAAATTAGAAAGTTTAGTTTTTTTGTCTATGAAAATGTTTATCATAAAAAAAATCATCTTAAATATAAAGAAATTTTGAAATTTTTTGCTTTTTTGGACTCTTTTGATGAAATAAGCGTTGTTGTTGTTTTTTTTTTTTTTTAGCGAAAATGCCTTTTCTCAACATCACCTATATATATATATATACTCTGATAATGGCCTAAAGATAAGTTGAAACGTGACGTAAAAAGAAATAAAATAAAGCATATCTGCGTTTTTGTTTTTTTTTTTTTTTATTCCCATTGAAATCATTTATTTTAGAAGAGAGAGTAAGTTAAAAAGAGAGAGAAACGATGGGTGAAGAAAATTAAACGGAAACATCTGGATCATATTTTATTAATTTATTCATGTTCATTTGTATATTTATAATGTTAGTGATTTAAGACTATTACTATTCGATAATCAAAAATTTATTTTTAAAACTTGACAGAAGACGAAAGTATTGTAATTATATACCAAAAATGACAATGAGGGATGAACACTCATAAAAACAAGATTTTACTTTTTCAAATGTAAATGTGTGAATGCGTCGACAAATTTTCTCATTTATTTATTTAACTTCATAATATAGTTTTTATCCGATTCTTTTATTTATTAATTTCATCAACTTTTGGTTACAATTATCAACCCGAAAGCAAATTAAGTGAATCAGATAACTTGAACTTTTGTTGCAATCCTTGTGTTTGGTGAGGAGTGTAGGGCTTGGAATTACCATGCAGGAAAATGACACCATCACTCATCACTTATCTGGAACAAGGTTCTCTTCAGATAGTGATGTGAAAACAGCTGCCGAGAACTGGCTCAATGGGCAGGGATGTGATTTCTAACAAGCCGGTTTAAACAAGTTGGTCCTGCGTTTAGGTAAATGCCTAAATAGATTTGGTGATTTTGTGGAAAAGTGATCGGCAAATATGCCTCTTAATTCTCCTTTGTATTTTCAATAAATAATTTTTTATTACCCTTGTAACCTTTTTTTTAGTATCACCCTCGTACAATATTTATTTATTTAATAATAAATGTAAAGAAAAATTTTTCAAATAAAAGTCGGATGAATTCCTATTCTTTAGAGCTTTTATTAAAGTAATTTTTTTTTTAAATTATTTATTACTCATTATTAAATTAATCATTTATTAATAATTATTACAATTTACTTTAAAGTTCCACCATTGCTTTCGGATCGCTAGCTTTTGGTGGGTGTCTCTCACATTATTGCTTAAATGTAATTCTTTAAGTTTTGCAAAATAATGAAAAAATATATTTAAATAAGATATATATTATCTAATTTGATTTATTTTACTTTTAATAAAATGTTTTTTTTTTTGGCTAATTTAGGCTGAGTTAACCCTACCTCTCCACCTTTTTATGTGCGTCACGTTAATTTTTAATCACATCAGGAGATATTATATTAAAGAGAGAAAGAGCAGAGAGTATTTTCATTCTTTTCATTCTTTCAATTCGAATCATTTCTAATCGGAAAAATATTAATATATTTTAATATTATTTCATTTCTTATATATTTTTATTAATAGGTTTGTTATTTAAATGATTTATTTATTCTTAGGATATTGCCTAAGCGAAAGGGATAATGAATTAGACAAAATTTTTCCTTAAATTGATATTTCCGTATGACTGAAACTTGAAGTCACATTGGGATTAATGGGGACATGAATATCCTCAATATTATTCTAATTATTTTTCCTTAATAAAGTGACATTTTAAACATGTGAGAAAAGAAATTGATTCATCTGAAAACAAGGACGAAAATAATAGAGTACTTTCCTTCTTCTAAACTTTTGCCATCTTTTTAAGGAATAATTGGCACGTATTTTGAAGATAAAATTTTCTCTATGGTGATTCAGATTGTTTGTGATTTTCTTCTTTGTTGAACTCTGGCCTCGTGACTAATTTTTTTTTTTATTTAATTGCTATTTTATTTATTTATTTATTTATTTTATTTTTTTTTTTTTTGGGGGGGGGGGGGGAATTGTAATATAAAAATATATTTTTAATTTAAATAAATAAATAAAATAGCAATTAAATAAAAAAAAAAAATAGTAA